>PVHP010022482.1:0-28341 GCA_004024765.1 Zapus hudsonius
GGAGGGGAGGGAAAAAGGAAAAAGGGAAAGAAGAGAAGAAAGAACAGAGGCAGGAGGGAGGGACACCCAAGGTTGTGCTTTGGTCCTCACATGCCTGTGTGCACACACATACGTGCACCTGCACACATGTATGCACGCCACACATGGACATGGGAAAAATCAATTAATAATAATTTGGTGGCAGAGCACTTGCCTAGCACGTGTACTAAGGACCCCCTCATCCTGAGAGCTCACTGTCCTGTTACTATGAGGAAGGACCATGTCTTCAAAGTTGTAGGTTGACTGCTTGCTTGAAAACAGGCCCTTAAATATGTCCATGAACGACAAAGGAAACCCTAACCTTGGGGAGCTGACAGGCAGCTCGTGCTCCCCCAGGACTGTATGGATGCACAAATAGATTTTACTATGCGTACATGGGCGAAAAGGAAGAAGGAAAGAAAATTAGTCACCTAAATTAGTTCATTTAAGTTCTTTTCAGTTTGCCGATGGAGATAGTTATTACTTCTGTGAAATCCAGACTATTCTGAAGAAAATATTTACATGACAAAGGGCATTTTCTAACTGATACTGAACCCCTCTAGATGCCTTTGTAAAAATACCCTACACACACACCATATCTTACTAAACTACAGTTGATTTGAAGTTCATTAGAAAATGTGCTCAGAAAATTTAAGTGTCCATTCAAAACTGACACGATAGTATCTCCAGTGCTATGGTCTCAAATTTTCTTAATTTATATAAAATAAACATGCAAAGCTGCATCTAGTCGATCTGGCGTTTATAATTATGATAACTTTCTTCTTTGAAATCAGGACAAGCAACAATGTAATTTGAGTTAATTAACTAGAATTCTGACTTATGAGGTCTAATTATATATCCCTGCATAAAGAATCCAACCTGAAATTCCTATCACTGGCTTTGCCAATGAACCTTTCTTATTTGTGACTTGTTATTTGAGTGTGTCTTCCTATGTCTGACTTACGTTTGCCAGGACTCCATTATATAGCATAATTTAATTCTCTAGGACACAAAAATTCAATTTACTTCCCTGCGTATTGATACATGATTCCACAGTGGGTTACTATGCTTATAAAAATTGGCCAAAATAATCCAAGCACACCAGAGTCTCAACAGAATTGATTTGTGAAGGCCTGGATATCAGTTCTCTAGAATAAAATCAATTATGTGAAAAATTTACAAAATATTTTGAAACTTTGGTCTTTATACAATCACTGGTTATTGAGAGAAACTAAACAATTTTCAAAGACACACAGGAGGAGACTTCAATAAGAAGTATAATACTGTTTTTACTTTGCAAAAAAAAAATCCACCATGATAGACAAATAGAAGGTACTTCAAGCAGCTGGACCTTCACATATTTTTTATACCATGTGAGAAAATTTTAAATGATTATTGATTGGCTCGTTAATACACAGAAGAAGTGTTAGGAAGTCAAGGTTCTGAGTTCCAATCAGCAGTCAAATATATCCAAATGTACAAAAGGGACACACATAAGAAATGCGACCCATTTATGAGATTTATTTAAATGTCCAAGAAGTGCTTTTCACAAATTTGGAAAGTGACTTCTTGTAGGTAAAGATATAAAACAAAAATTTTTGATCTAATTTTTGATCTAAAAATTAGATGAAACCTTTACAATTATGGCAAGGTTAAAACAAAATAAAATTCTGGAGAGGAAGGGGAAGAAATATGGCTCATGGACATTTGTGGGGCTGTTTTTTTAAATCATAAATTAGTTTCTAATAAATATCTTATTTTAGGCTGGGGAGATGGCTCAGAAGACACAGTAATGTCATGCAAGCTGCAAGTGTGAGGACCACAGTTTAGATTCCCAGCACCCATCCAGCACCCAGATAAAGCTCAGTAGACAGGGTGGTCCTCTGTAATCCCAGAGTTTGGGAGATGGGAAGGAGTTGATCCTCTGGGACAAACTATAAGGCAGATTATCCAAACCGCTGAGGCTTCCAGTGAGAGACGCTGCCTGGGCAAATGGACTGAGAAGTGATCAAGGAAGACATTGATGTGCACTTGTGCACGTGTGTGCAAAGTCACACAAACACACATGCTCACCACACAAATTCATCATCAAAAAAAAAATCTTAATTTCTCAGTTCCACTGAAAGATTGGGAGGACCCTTAAAAGGAGGGAGAGATTGGACTGGATCCAATTCCAGTACCTTGCAGGGCATATTCTGGTCTCCATGGACTGGACCGCGTGCCCTTTATCCCAGTGGGTATTTGAGGTTCTAACTTTGGTACTCCATGGAATACAAGCACCTAACAAAAAAACCATGCTGTGTGCATGTCTGAGTCCCAGGAACCCAGGTTAATTTCATCACCCAAGAAAGGAGGAAAGTTACAAAATCAACTAGGAAACGTCACCTGAATGAGTGTGCTGGGACCTAGGAACAGGTACCACAATTCTCTCCCCTGTATAGTTGGGAAATGTCAGCAATCACATCAGGGCTCAGGAGCAATCTAATGGCTGAGGAGTTCAATATTTCTCTTCGGTCCTAAGCCCTTCCTATCCAGCTTGGATTGGTTTGCCCAACAGGTGTTCACAGATCATCGTCTGATTTCCAGCAAGACAGGAGACTCAGGCTGTGCCCTAGTCTTCTGAGACAAACCCCTGTGCCCCTCCATCCATGTTCTTGGGGTGTGTGTGCACCCCTATGTGCATACCCCACCACCTCCCCTGTTCTTTCTGGACTCATAGGAGGGAAAGCCTTCGAAAGCAACATTCCTTGGCCAGATGCGGCAAGAATGAAATTTCTCTTTAAGACCAGATAGGAATCCTGACCTGATAGGGGGACACCAGAAATAAACCTGTTGCATCTCAGGAAAGTGTCTCTGCATGCTAGCCTCCCCCACCCTTCTCTGCTCAACTCCTGTACCCACAGAGTGGTCTTTAGCTCGAATGGAAAAGTTTTCATGATTCAGCTAACTAGCCATTGATCCACAACTGGTATCTTTTTTTACATATATAGAACCATTCAAATCTGACAATGGGAATTCAGACAGTGTTTTCCTCCAAAACCACATGCAATGTGTATGTGTGTGTATGTGTGAGTGTGTGTGATTTTCATGTATGAAAATCCAAGTATGCAAGACATAGTACTGACCCTGGTTTCTGCTTGTTTTTACAGTACTATTCTTTCACATACATTACATTATTTTTATCTGTCTTCAATTCTGTCATCTTCAAAGAAAATGTTAACCCATCTATAACTTCCAAGGGTGACTTTAGTCTCAATGAGCGCTATATGGGTTTAGAATACAGCAATATTCTATATTTCTAAATGTGTTATGTAAATTACATTAAGTTGTTTCAGTCTGTTGAATGAAGAAAACAGACAAGTATAAGAAAATGACAAGATATAACTTTGGAACAAGCAATTCAAAGAAAACCCTTTCAGCAAAATTAAAATGTTCAATTTTTGAAGGTTTTTACCAAACAGTGGGAAAATAAGCTGCTATTGGGCAGTAACATGCTGCCTATTCCCTAACATTTTACTAACACGTGAAAATGCACATACAACCGACATCATCATTTTGAGACTGTTTGTCATTACTCTTTCATCAGGACTAAAAGAGTTGTTGATATTTACATTCATTTCTAAGTTGTAAGCTACCATTTTTATCAAATATTGTGCCACTATCAAATTTACAATTTTCACCTTCTACACTGACTTCCAACATTCTCTAAAAATCACCTTGATTATTACTATGTTCACGCATAAATATTGAATATCATATAAATAAATTAAACGTTTGTATCAAATAATCATATAAATGATAGTTCTAATTATTTAAAACCTTTACATATTTTACTTCATTAAATATTAGGTGAGTTTTGAAAAGAAAATTACCACTACTATTTCAAAATTTCAACTTTTTTTAGGGACTGAGGTTACAACTCATGGTACCAAACTTGTCAGGTATGAGCTAGGCCCTAACATCGAAAACCAGTGCAATCAAGCATAAGAGAAGTTCTATGTTATTTCTTAGTATAGGAAAAGATTTACTATATTTCTGTAGATTTTCACATTGTAAAAGTGTACCTGTACATATAAATAAATAATATGACAGATTCTGTTTTAGATCTGTAACATATCTCCAGGTCTTAGAACGATGACTCAGAAACAGAACTCAAGACTAAAACACACCTAAAACTAAAGACTTGAAAGAGCCATGGCAACAAAATTTCAATTTTTCTGGAATCAACATAGTGAGTACTTATAAAATATACTCAACAATTATTTAGAATTGTTTTACCAATTGCTGTAAAATACCAAGTTAGGTATGGACCACTTTTATACTCTATGCTGAGTGCAATGAAAAGAATTCAACCACCAAAGAAATCATTCAATTTCTATTGTAAAATAATAATAATAATAAAACAATATTGTAGCCACTGTTCCATAAAGAAGCTGCAGCCAGCCCGGGGCTTGGGAGGCAGTCCGATCTGCCTCTTACCTTCTGTGCTTGGCGAGAAGCTAATTATGATGATGAACCACAGACTTCGCATTCTGCAACCAGAAGACACCATTATTGATCCCTTTAAATATTTTCTTTGTATTCCTTAATGAATCTAGTTACGGCTGCCCAGCTTCATGGAACCCAGCAGTCTGCATCACTGATCCTCATACCTGGAAAACAAACAGATCCATCCATCACTGACATTGTGGCCCCGCTATGTCCCCCAAAATGCAAAGCCACAGCCCTCTCCTTCCCTCCGCTTGTAAGAGTAAAATGCCTTTGGATTCTGTACTCAACATGCAAGGTGCTCACATGCACTGTATCTGAGAGCCAGACATTTTTAAAACAGTTGAAACCTAAGAAAAATTCTTTTAGAAAATTATGGCACGTGAATCTCTAATAACAAAGTTTTCTTAGGAAAGCTCAACGGCTTAGAAAGTCACCTGAAACACATCTCTCTCCAGGTCATACATTAGTTTTTTGATCAAAGTACTAACTTAGAAGTACATGGGATTCTTAATAAAAGTATAAAAATATAATTTTATTCATAGTGATAGTAACACTGTCATGATTTATATCTGTTCCCAGTTACCTTGCAAGAAAAAATACAATCTATGTTCGCATGAGTATACTTCCATTTTTACAACACTGGCACTCTAAAAATGCCATGTCCCCAACTACTATGCTCAATTCTTATCTCCCTGTAATTACTCAGAGAAGGCACAGTAAACTGGACATCTCAGAACTACTTCACCTTACGGTTTTAGTTTTCATATTCTAGTTTTTCATATAGCAATGTATAATTACGATCAAACCTACATGATTAAGTGTTCACTGAACCCATATAAAAACCCAAAGATCACAAGCACTATTTTCTCCAAGTTGTTTTTCTTTTTTTTGGGGGGTGGGGTGAGTCTTTTCTTCTCTCTCTTTTTTTTTTTTTGAAACAGCATCACACTATGTTCTAGGGTGACTTGGAGTAACTGATCTTCCTGCCTCAACCTACTAATGCTGGGGTTAGAGGTATGTCGGCTATACTCCACCCCTTTTACAGCTAGATATAAAGATACAGCTAGAATAAGGATGACAAAGTCTATGAAACCCATGGTTGATGCTAATTTAGAAGAGCCCTCCTGGGTCCCTTTCTCCAAACTGAGGAGGGTATCAGGAGTGTGACTCCATCCAGTAGCCTCACAGTTCCTGGCATCATATGAAAGTCGGCCATTGGTTGGCTTCTGCCCAAGGGTTCTACTTCTTTCTAAGCTAGGGGAGAACCACAGAGGAACCATGAGCCTTGTACAATACAAAAAACACAGTTGTTCTCAAACACATCTAAGCCTCCTGGTGTCACCTCTGATTGTAAAGAAATCACTAAGATTCCCTTTAACAGGACTCACTCATTCTTTCTGTTAGTTTCTAATTATTTTCCTCTATGTTACATTCATACCAAGTTTACTCAGGACACCTTTAACATGTCACAACTTAAGAGTTTTATGAAGTGGGATCAGGAAGGCATCAATCCTTCCTTCTCCAGCTCCATGGCTCAAATAAGATAAATTCTTAAGCATTTACATGCTAAAACATAAAAATAACTCATAACTCTAGGTTCTTTTTCCCATGATCAAAATTGTGTGGACTTCCTGGCTCTTTCACCATCACATCCAATACTATTAGTTGCTTACTATATTCTATTAGCATGACACTATAATATAATGTCAGTGGATGAGCAGTCGGGTTCTAAATGGAGCATTTATCACACTATAGAGGTTTACACCAAAGAGGATATAAGGAAAAAAACTAACCCATTAGTTTGAATGGGGTCCTAGAGGTGGCTCAGTGGATAAAGCATTTGCTGATCAAGCCTGAATCCCAATTTCATATCCCCAGGCTCTATGTCTGTGGTGGGCTTGTATAATCCCAGCACACTGAGAGCATGGGGGCAGGAGGAAACTGGATGGTTTCCTGGAGCATTGTGGGTCAGCCAGCCTGGAGAACGCAGCAGTGAACAAGGCTAGTATGAGACCCTGCCTTAAAGAAGGTTGAAGGTGAAGACCAATGCCTGAAAAATGTTTTCTGACCTCCATATGCATGCTCCACACTCACACACATGAGCATGCATTCACATCAACACACATCACGCTCATACACACACACATGCAGTAAAATTTTTTAATCTAATCTAAATTATTACGTAGTGTTGAGATATGAAAATCACAGATGAAACCAGCCAGATTCTTCTGTTGCAAGGGTTTTGTGTTACCATGCCCATCGGTTCCTATAGCTGCTTCCTCCTGCATCCCTCCATGAACCAGTCAGCCCATGTTTAGCTCTATGCAAACATTAAAGACGGGTTACACAGGTATGCAGGGGTGAGGGAAGCCGTGGGTATTAGCAGTTCTGAGAATAATATCACAGAAGCTCCTTGTCCACAGAAACAAGGCAAAAACAGAAAGATAGCATGCACCCTCTTCCGAATTCCAACGATACGAAAATAACAATGCATCAAAAATTAATCTGATGGAGACACAACGGGCATCTATACTGAACCAGCCAGCTTCACCCTGTTCATTTTTCCCACAGGTTAGCGAAGAGACAACCTGAAGTGACCCTGCAGTTTGTACCTGCTCGGGCAGAGTTCCTGCCTTAAAACCAAAAGTCATTCCACAGAACGTACAGATCAAAGAGCTAATGGCCTGGTACATGCCACAGGCTAATCAATGAAGGCTTTCTTCCATACAGCAATCTCGTCCGTGTTCCCATAAGCACCAGGGAATAATTTTAATATGTGGACAAGATGCATTCATTAGCACACGTTAAAGTGAGACATGAATAGTTCCATGTGCAAAGCAAAGAATTTCAGAGTGTCCATGGTTTCTTTGTGATGGAGCCTTTCTCTAGAGGCGTTGACTCCCAGGCAGCCTGCCTGCTCCCCACCACTCTCCAACCCGGTTCCCCTTTCTCAGAGCGATGCAACATCACTCAGTCTTTGGTCTCCCGCTATTTGAAAGAGTCCTTGTTTGTGGGAAGGAAGGAATCAAGGACTGGTGTCTGCCTGGTAGGAAACGGTTGCCAAGATAGAAAAGCCTCTGTAAATGACAGGAAAGGCGAGAGAAACCACGCAAGCAAGACCTCCACCGTGGTCTTTGCCAGGACAGACAGCCTTCATGAACAGACTTTAAGGACTGAAAATTCCCTGCGTTCTTCACGTTGGAGAATGTGAGAGAGTTCACAATCAAGGGCACAATCTAGCTGACTATGGCATATTGGTGTAAATGGTTGGATCTGACAAGTAGAAGCATTCTGGAACATTCAAAATCATGGCTTTTTCAATCTGATAATCCTAAAGTCCTAACCCTTATTCTTATGGTAAGAATATCAAATTTATATTTCTTATTCTATAAACTACAAGCAATCACTTTCATAGCAGATGAAATTATTTCCAGGAGCTCAAACTTTGACTGCAATCCTAAAAACTATACCGAAAGATTTTATTGCTGGGAACCAAATGAAAAATAACCCTTCACTGAACAAAAGTTAATAAAATCGGCAACATTTAGTGAACCACACTCAGTTAAAATGAGAATAAATAAATGTATGTGATGAAAATAACCCAAGAAAGCATTGCTTAAGAGTCAGGCAAGAACCCAAGGAAACTCTAGGCACAGATGAGGAAAACAGACTTGTCCTTCAAACTAGACAAACTGCACCTGAAACTCTCAGCAAAATTATTCCAAGCGTGCCTCACAGGGGGCTGGAGATGGCTCAGTGGATAAGTGTGCGTAAGGATCAGAGAGGACCTGAGACCACCTGAGTTTGATTCTCCCAGCACCCAGGTAAGCAGTTGGGTAGAGCTACGTGTGTCTGTGAGCTGAGACTGGAGAATTGCTGCGACTACTCCAAGTTCAGACAAAGACTGCTTCTCACATAACTATGCAACTGAGTGACACAGGTGGGGAGGGACCAGTTGATGTTTTGACCTCTGCAGGTGCATACACACTCCACATACTACATAAGCCCATGCAAAAAATAAGGGCAAACATACCAATAATTCCAGCACAAGGGAGGGAGAGGCAAGAGGATCAGCCTGGGATACATGAAGATCCTAAATTTAAAAGCATGGTAGCCTGAGGAAATGGCTCAGCGGGGAAAAGCACTTGCTGCTCAAGCCTGAGGAGCTGAGTTCAATGCCAAGCACTGACAGAAAACCTGGACGAGCCTCGAACATCTGTGATCCCAGCTCTAGGGGTGGGGAGCAGACAGGAGGAACACTGGGGCTCAAAACAGGGTGCTTCAGTTAGAGACGCTGCCTCAGGAATAATGTGAAGAACAACAGCGGAGTCCACCCACCATCTTCCTCTGGTGTCCACATGTGCTGTACACGGTCACATGTCTGCACACACAGGTGCATACACCACACACAAACACACACACACACGTTGTACAAGGGGCACACATGTCTGCATATAACACACACATGTTGTACAAGGGGCACATATCTGCACACACAGGTACATAAACCACACACACATGTTGTACAAGGGGCACATGTCTGCTTACACCACACACATATGTTGTACATGTTCACACATGTCTGCACACACAGGTGCACACACCACACACAAACCAAGCAAAGTAATTTCTCACAAAGCAAAACAAAAACTAGGAACAAAAACAAAGAAAGATTATTTCCTTTGCTTTTTTAACTATTTCCTTTCAACACACAGAAAAGATTATTTTCAACAATATTCCAGATTAGCAATATAATTTGTACTTGAATTTTCAGAAAACCTACTTCCAAAGGCATAAGAAATCTGAGTGTGATGTGGGAGGAAGAGGAATCTATTTAACTGTTTTATCTCTCGGTAAAAAAAAAAAAATACAAACTGCTCATTTCTACTAACACTGAATATAATCTTCAGAAATCCAAGTTACTTTTGAGACAACCTTTATCATTTTTTCTTAATCTCCCAATAAGACTCAGGCAATTCCATCGTAATCTTATTTCTACAAACCACAAGCCACCGTCTACCCACCCTCTTGCATGAGCTCTTTAGATGTGAATATCCTATTACTCTGTCATGTAAAAAGTCAATTAAAGCATCATTACTACCAACCCTTCCCAGGCGCAGCAGTGACTTCCAGGAAGCCGGTCGGCGCTGAACCCCCACATCCCTCAACCACCGTCCTGTGAGCTGCTCACAATGGCCACTCAGCCGGGGGCTTGCAGACATTAAGTAACCTGCCTGTTTACGATCGGAAATAACTATCCTGCACCTTAAACTCTCAGCAAAATTATTTCAAGAGAAAACACCAACAAAAAAAAAAAATCACATTTAACCTGGCCATGTGATATTTGTTTAGCAAACACAGGAAGAAATAAAACCCAATGGTTGATAAGCATCAATGAAGTAAGTTGAATACAACATCCATCATCATTAAAGAAAAAGAAAACCAAGATGTCCTCAAATGGATTAACTAGGGTGTTCTGGGAAGAGCAAAGACCCCTCTCGAAAGCTTGATCTGTGATCTCTCAGGGTGGCTGTGACCACCGGGTAGCAAGCCCAGCACCACCTGAGCCAAGCCTCGCCAAAGACCCCAGGCTCTCACGCTGCATAAAATGAACCGGACAGGCTCTGGGCAAACTTAAATTTTTATGCACTGCATGTCTGTCAAATCTAAATAGAAACTATGAATGGTTCTGGTAAAATCAGTCTTCCGGATCCCAGCTGCACCTGGATATCATCATCATCACAGGACAGAATTGAGGATTTTTAAAACAGCTGCTTTTCTTCTCTGTTTCACCCACCCCAAACACATAAAGGGATGACTCTAGGCTTCCCTCCACTCTCCCCTTGGCAGATGCAATCAATCAATCAATCAATCAGTCAATCAATCAATAAATAAATAAATGACGAACTTTTATATCAATTTAGCATAAACTCAATCAAGGTATTCACTTTTCAGAAATATTTTCAGAGTGGTCTTTTCCAAAGCTCAATGCGAGAGCTCCTTCAGGCCACTGGCCCACTGCACTCTGGGTGTCACTGAGCAAGGCAGCTTGCTGAACCTCCGACATTTCTTTTCGGTTTATTTTCTTCCCTCTCCAAAGACAGCATTAGGATGAGGCTGGCAGAGTTGGCACACTCTGAAACCACGTGGCCAGCCCGTGGTCTCCACCCGATCCCTCTCTGTCTTTCCTGGGGATGGATACGCTAATCAACATCCAGGCATCAGATCTAGAACACGGCAATTAAGTGACTAATGCCAATGTCCCCTTGCTTGTCACGTGGATCTTACCCTTTCCTGAAAGCTCGTCTCTGTGATGGGCTCGATCCTCCTAGGAGGGGCTTGGGAGCAGAGAGAAGACTTCGGGAATGTTCCCAGCTCATGGCTAGAATCTGCACTCTGCTAGAATCTGGGAGCCGTGCTGAGCCGGCAGAAAAGACTGTGTCTGTGGACACCAGGGCACCGGCCAGGGCGGCCTGCCATTCTCTTCGTTAAAACCCATCCAGTTGAAATGACAGAAACAAACAGCTGTCATTTTCAAACCAGGGGGCTGCGTGGAGACTTGCAATTGAAAGATTCAAATGGAAAGAGGAAACACTGCCTTATAAATCCTGAAAAGTTGACAGGACCCTCATTTTCCTATCAAAAATAAAAATAAATACATTTTATGTTTATTGGTGAAAAACTAGAGTATTCGGCAACATTAACATTGGGGTCTATTTCCCTATTTGAGGAAAGGAAAAGCTTATTTATTCATTTATGTAGAGATTGGGGGGCAGGGATTCTTATAGCCCAGGCTGGCCTCAAGTCACTGCTCCTGAGGGTGGCCTTTAACTCGGTCTGTCCATGTCCACCTCCTGAGTGCTAGGATTACATGAGTGGGCACCTGGCTCTCTTACATGTGTGTGCTGTACATGCATGTGTGTGAGGTCAGAGATTCGTGTTGCGTGACTTCCTTGATCACACTAACTCCCCTTACTTACTCTGCCATCTCCCCAACCCCTGGAATGCTGTTTTTAAATGGTCAATCTCTCCAGTTAGACTGAGTGTGCTTTTTTAGTTGTCTAATAGTCTAGAATATTCATGCGATTTTCTTTCAAGCTAAATACTCAAGGACTAAAAAAAATTCCCAGAGCATCTCCTGAAACACCAGACATCGGTCTAATCCTTACCCAAATTCAAGGTCCAAATCTGAGGCCTGTTCAGGAAGTGGACTGAGGTTATTTGACAAGTTAAGTGTCAGAACTGATTCCCATCAAGGCTGAAGAAAAAAGCTGGATTTTTCCTCACTATTCACCAAACTATTCAAAAACAAATATTTACTGAGCACCTTTTATTTGCTGTGTCCGGAGGAATAAAAGACAAGACTCCTCTTGAGGAAGATTATATCTTTGGTCAAAAATAACTCACCTGAGTAAATAGCTTTAATTGCCTAGTGCACATTTAGGCTGCAAAAAAAAAAAATGTTAAAGCTAAACTTAACCTACAAACTTAATGATTTATCTATTACTATTATTGAATGCAGTTTTCACTACATCCTTGAAAAAACAGCTTCAAAGCAGAATCCCAAGGCCTGTTCAAGGTCACTCAGTAAATGGCAGGGCAGGGAAACACACCCATGTTCTAAATTCACTCTCGGCACTAATTAAGTGGATTTGACAAACCTACTTGTGTACGTTCTAAGATCTCTTCCTTGAAAAATGGAAATAAGACATTTTGGGATTTTTGAAAATGATGGAATACCAAAAGAATAATGAGTTGATTTTCAAAATGTTTACATGAGCAAAACTAACATCCCTTAGGTAATGCTAGCTACATAGTAACTTAACTTCCTGGTTCTGGTTGATCTACCTCAGTTTTCCTTATTTATTTTCCTACCTAGCACACTCACCACATCACGTGTTACAAACTAACCAATTATTTTAGACTGATACATCTGAAGAATCAAAGTACCTGAGAATTTGTTTCTAATTCAGAAAAAATATACATAAATATTTACTTCAACTATAATTAGCAATGGATTTTAATTGTCGTGAAAGGGAGGTTTAAACATTCACATTCATGAGTCGATGGGCTAATCACTGTTTCTGCAAATTAAATAAAAAAAGTTTCCATGTGGCCAATAACACACAATCCTAAGCCTGGCTCGCTGGACTGGATATCTTTGGTTCATAAATCACTGTTAGGAGCCATTCCTTGAATCAATATTCAAATTCCCTCTTGGTCTATACATCCAACCACTAAATGAAATAATAATGACCCGAGATCTGTTGGATCAGTATCGCCATCAGAGGTTTCTTAGAGATTCTATGGTGAGCTGAGAAAAATATACAAATGATCTTAAAACTAAATATGAAAAAATTAACTCTATAATTAAATTAAATATATCAATATAATTAAAGAATATATAGCAAGAGTCAGGTGTGGTGCCTCCTGCCTGCAATCTCAGCCCTTGAGACGCTAATGAAGAAAACTGCCACAAGTTCAAGGCCAGCCTGGACTGTGACACGTGAGAGAGAAGAGGTGAGGTGAAGTTATGTTATGCTATGTAATCAAATAACAGATGACAGAAATCATTTGTAAGCCCCTTCCGTCCGCACAATGTTATTTAAAGCTGCAATTTTGAAATGAAGTAGGTGGACTGTGGAGACAGCTCAGTGGTTAAAGGTGCCTGCTTGCTTAAAGCTGGAGGCTCGGGTTCGATTCCCAAGTGCCCACATAAAGCCAGATGCACAAAGTGGCGCATATATGTCTAAAGCTCGTTTTTATTAGCAAGAGGCTCTAGTGTGTAAACTCTTCAAAAGTAACAACAAACTGATTCATGGTCAATGACTGTTAGATAAATAAATGAAAATATTGAAAACTATCAATCACTCTCCATGTGCTTGGAAAGGCTGAAAGTAACAAGGGTCCAGTGATATATACAAAAATCAGAACAGGGATGGGGTAACTTATTCTATAATGGACCAGATGGTCAAGATTTTAGGCTCTAGTGATTATATAGCCTCTGTCACATATGCACAGCTCTGCAGTTTCACTGGGAGAGGTGTCAGGGACCATGCATAAATAGACAGCATGGCCCTGTGCCATTGAAACTCTATTGAATGCTGGCTGGCCATAGTTGGCCCGCCCTGCTTTAGCTGTGCACATTTAAACCAAGAGGGCTGGGCCCTAGTTTTGTCATATCTTGAGTTAATAACTGTCCATGTCTGCCAGAATAACCAAACCACCTTAGTCTACTGTTTTTTAGAAGTTAATTTAAATGTTCATGTAAATGTAAGTTGACCATGTTGGAATGAGATAAAGAAAATACTATTATATAAACCAGGACAAATGAATGTGTGGAGATGTGTGTAACAGCCATACACATTGCTGGCGGGGTTTGGGGGTGGGGGGAATTCCAGACAAGAGAACAAAGGACTTCACCACAGTAACTGATCTTACTACTTTGTTTGGCATCAGAAAATGTAAAACCAATCAAAACACTGGGTAACAGGAGCCTGAAAAGTCATGAGGTTTGGACAAGACCCCTGAGGTATTCAACCCTGGAGTGCTGGCTTCACAGAGCTGTAGGGGAAAGTGGCTTTCAACTCCTCAAAATCCTGTCGCTGTTAGTGGGCACCCATCTGAATTCCTGGATTGGTCCCAGTTCCACTTGGATTCAACAGGACACTTGCTAAATGCTAATTTGCTGACTTCCTACTAAAAATTCCACAAGGCCAAATCATTAACCTTTCCCACATACCTATGAAACCACAATAGATGAACACATTTTTTTAATGTATCACTCTTCCTATAACCATGAACAACCCCTCAATCAACTTTTTTTTTTACAATTCTAGCAAGTATTTTATTTTCTTCAAATCTAATGTTTCTTAAAACATACCAAACATTAATACGCTAGTCATAAGAGTAACATCTTAAGCTCCAACTAATATATATCATATCAAAATAAATGGAGGCTAAATTTTTCTACGAATATCATACATGTAAGACAAAAGAGTAGAGAAGATTACAAATTTTTAATAAGAGCATTATATGATTGTACTCTATCTAGGTGTTTTACTGGAAGTAAAGTGGATTACTGTAAATGAAATTTTAAAATGTCCTTTCCATTTTCTAGATAACACAAAATGACTTTTTTCATGTCTCTAGCGATAAGGATAAATTTGCCACACACTTAAATGGTGCCTTCACCCTTCCCACCCTGGCTCATGCATTAGTAATTCAATGACATTAATACAAGAAGATAAATGATAAAAAGGTTAAAGCGTATGGGCCAACCATACACACATACTTCTTTCAGCGGTTAATACTTCTCTAGCAATTATAGCTAAAACTTTTTAACAGTTTTCAATAGCTTTTATACAATCTAAGTAGCAGCTTACGTGCACACAGTTTCATACAATTCGGTCCCAATAAATGCCCTGCTGGTACCAAACAATCATTCTGGAGGATTAAAGTGCAATATCTGTTTGGATTAATAATGTTGGATACACTTGTATGTATTAAAGAAGCCTCCATTTCCATATGAGTCCCCTGGAAAACATTCCAGACCAAAACACTGATTTAGAATGCATTATAAATATATCTGTCAATGGCTGACTCACTATAACAAAGAAATACATGAGTGTGAAATGGTGAAAGCAAAAATGTCACATCTATAGTGAAATAATAAGATGTTCTCGGAGTCCAACTGATGAATATACACACACAAAGAAATCAATACCACAACCTCCTCTTGAAGCAAGTTTGGATAACTACAGCCCACTTAAGACAAAGACACTTCCTTTTAAGGGGGTGCACATTTACTGATCCTTACCCTAAGCTATCTTAAACCCTTGCACATCTTTTTCTTCTACCTTAACCTCTCTCTCTCTGTCTCCTCTCTCTCTCTCCCTCCCTCTACTCTCTCTCTCTCCAGAAAGTTCAAGGCTTCTTTCTCCTGCTCCATCCAGCTTGTCAGCTTCTATTAGGCAAACCATCCTAATTTTACTCAAAGTCATTAAAATGTGTAAAACTGGAACAGATCCTACAAATCATTTTGTATATATGAACAAGAAAGCACATGCAATAGCTCAGAACCGGCTCCCTCATAAGCATATGTATAATTATCTCATTATAATTTACTTTTTTTTATTTTAGCAATTGGGAACTTTCAACTGGGGCCTGGGAGAGAGGAGGTAGACAAATCAAAAATATAAAACACAAAATTAAAACAATGCATTAGTAAAAAAACATAACCAAGGGAACTTCAAAATTACTTAATCAAATATTCTACTTGATGAATTAATTTGCTAAATAATTCTAAATATGCTTCTTAAATGGACTTGTACTCAATTTTTCAAATGTACTTAGAAAGGGTTTTTTTTTTCCTTTCTACCTAAAACACATTCTATATAAACTTGGTTCAGTTTAAAAACCAACAATATCACAAAGTGGGCCAGCCTGCTACTGTCCTTGGCAGCTGATATGAAATTATATCTTCTAGAAAGTCTTCAATTAAATCTTTAAACTATTTTTATAATTCCCTCTGTACATTTTTCAATGTTTATTTTTCTTCAACCTAACTCTCTTGGAGGCTAAACAGTTCTCTGGAGAGCAGGTCTGGTGATACAGACCTGTAATCCCAGCTCCCACAGAGGCTGAGGCAGTAGGATGGGCAGTTCAAGACCTGTCCAGGATGGATACCTGATGAGTTCAAGACCAGTCCACGTAATCCAGAGACTCTGCCTCAAAATAAAAGGCAAAAACAGGCTGAGGATCCGTTCAGGGTTGCAGAGCTTGCCTAGCATGAATCAGACCCAGAACTACCAAAAGTTACATGGCTTTAAAGTTTCCTGGACACCAACTTCATCCAAGGCTCGAAGGCTGACACTGCCAGAGATACAGTGAGCCAATGACAAGGAAACGGGAAATACACAAGCTGTTTTACAAATTAGTTATGGGGAGGCAAGTGCTCTATATGCATTATGGCTCTTTTGTGTGTTTTTTTTTTTTTTTGTGTGTGTGTGTGTGTGTGTGTGTGTGTGTACATGTGTTTGTGGGTGTGAGTTTGGAGGCAAGAAGACAACCTCATGTCATTCCTTGTGCATCTTCTACATTTGTGTGTGTGTGTGTGTGTGTGTGTGTGTGTGTGTGTGTGTGATGTATGCACACGGCTGTGCCCGTGTGCTCGCACAATTGGGATGCAATCAGTGGCCAGAGCAGGATGTAGGTGTCCTGCTCCATCACTCCTCCAGCTCATGGACCTCACAGTTTTCACCTGAGCCCCCACCTCTGTCTCTGCTCCCTACAGAACTGGAGTTACAGGAGTGTGTGGCCACACCCAGATGTTTATGTGGGTCCTGGAATCCTTGGATCTCTCAGGCCTCCTTAAGACGTGTGCTGACAGAGAACACTTCTGAACACCGGAGCCATCTCTCCAGCCCCCTTCCACCTTTGTTTGGAGCCAAGGTCTCTCATTGGCCTGGAACTCACCAGGTAGGCTAGGCTGCCTGGCCATGAAACCCCAGGGATCCACCTGTCTCTGCTTCCCAAATAATGGGATTAAAAGTGTCATACCATCAAACTGGGCTGTTTTTTATACTCACCTGGGTTCTAGGGATCCAAGTCAGGTTCTCTGGAATACAAGACAAGCACTTAACTAACTGAGCTATCTCCCCAGCCCTGTTCATGGCTTGAATCCTGATCTCAATGAGGAGTGTAATATACCAGTAATGAATACACTGAATGTACATTAGACAACGCAGCTGTCAAAAGAATATAGTTTTAAGCGCATTTCCTTTTAACGTCTCCCTGGGAACATGAGCATGGTTTATAGATTGCTGTGTCTGTAAAAGTCCCATCATACTTCAGGGCTATGTTCTCAGGCCATAGTGGGCTTCCCCTCCCCTGTGCACCATTTTTGGCATTTTCATGCTCTAATTTCTATCTCTAACTCCCTCAGCTACTTGCGTGCTGCCCAAAGAATTCCTTTTGCAAGACTCTGTTTAGCTCTAGCACCTGATTTTGTTTAATTGGCACCTTGGTTAAGCCTCCAACACGCACCAGGGAACGGGGCTATTTTTATCCACGGAACAATGCATTCTCCATTATCAAAAAGTATCCAGCATCATTTTCAGAAGATTATGAGCTAATTGAAAACAGACCTCATGGCTTCCTCATCTAGGGCTGCAAGGAGTGCCAGATAGTTTTCATCATGCTTGGCCAAGACCAAGCACATAAAGTAACATTTTAGAAAGGAAGGCAGGCAAGTCTGAATGAAGGAAGGCAAGGGAAAGACGGGACATGAAGTGAACGGATAGGGGCAGAGGAGAAGGAAGTCAGTGGAATTCAGAAACTGCAGAGGAAAACAGAAGCATACTGTTGTTTTCTTTAATCTAGAAACAAATTTATAGAGATCTTTCAGAAAAGGGATTTTCAAGATGTTTTTGTCTAAGCAGGATTATTTTTCAATTAAATTCAGAAGAGTGTAAATTTATAAGATGGAAACGAGAAATGAGTGTTTTGGTCAGAAAGACTGACTTATGAATACTTTGCATAAGATGCCTTATTATTTGATCTTGGATAGGGGTCAAAGAAAACCTTCTAAGGAAGTTCAAAACCACCAGGCTTCCTTCAAAGAGGACTGATGAGGCAGAAGGTACAAAACTAGAGAGGAGACAAGGCCTGTAGCTTAAAGCCAAAGCCACAGAATAAGCCCTTGCACTTCTTGAAAACGCTTAGTCATGCTGAAATAGTATCCATACAAACAATTTAAAATTTAAAATAATTTAAAATGAAAGTATAATAAAATGTGAAAATTTATGAAACCATTTATATTTAAATAAACCTTATAATTTTGCTCAAAAAACTAAAAATTAGATAAATGAACAAATTAGCCATGTGTTGCAAATTGCAGTAAAAATTTCTCAGGGGTTTCTTTTTCTTGCAAACCTCTGAAATAAAGTAGGCTTCCACGCCCACTTATTTTTGGCAATATTTTATTATGAGAAAAAACTGTTTTACCAGTAATATGCTTCTCAACAGTGAAATTTCTTTGAGGAGAGGCTAACATATAAACTTAAAAAAACAATTTTATATTCATTCAGAATAAAAATGAGGGCTGGGGATATGTCTCAGCAGCATGACATTAGCCTAGTATGAGGGAAGGCCTTGGGTTCAATATATAAAAAGTGAAATTTCAAAGCCAGAACAAAAGAAAAAGAATTAAATTTTTGTTGTTTTTCTCTTCCAAAATGCTGGTGCACTCAGCAATGCACTTCAATGCCACTGAGGGACTAGCTCACTGGGAAATAAACCCCAGTCCTTCCTCCTAAAAGTATCAGGTACTGTCTGTCGTGCACACAGGGCATTGAGGATGAATTTTTAGAATTTATGATTTACAAGGGCAGCTGAAAACTCACTGTTACTTTGAAATCCTATCAGACTCGACCACTCTGATCAACCACATAACGTAAATTAAACAACAATAAATCTAAGCAACAAATTCACAATAAGGTATCTGCGTATTCGGTATGAAATCTAACAGGTTTTAACAAGATTCTGTAAATGGTGTGATATATACATCTGTCCTAATTGGGTAAAGGCGTGTTTCTCACATAACACTCATCAAGCTAAACGCAAGGAATTGTTCTGGCATTTCAACTAAATTAAAATCCTGAAACCCTACAGCCTCGGTGTACAAATTTAGATTTTATTAATGCTTTAAATCAAACCATAGTTATTATTCAAGTTCACATAATGCAATTTATAGCAGTCTTCTTGCTGAGAAAGCAAGGCTGCAATGAGATTTTAATCAGATTTTAATATAAGACATTTTGGGGGCAGAGCACCACCCCTCCCCCAACAACAACAACAAAAACATAAAGCCATCATTTCACAATTTAAAGATAAAGATAATCCATCAGTGACATGGAATCACCCAGTGATGAAAGGAACTCTGGACAAATGGCTCCTTGCATACCAGAGCATAACTCTGATGCCAGAAAATTTGGACCACTTGTGTTAGAAGCTTATAGAAAACAGTAAAGACTATTGTTTCACATGTTGCCATGTGAGGCACTGACTGATAATAACGGTCAGCCACAGATTTGCGAAAATATTGTCATCTCTTCACATATTTCAAATATAAGCTTTAAGGATTTTTTTTATTGTTTTTAGTTTCCTGAGCAACTAAACACAATGAAATTCACAGTACAACAGCAACAAGAAGATGTAGTTACCTCCCTTTATTACATGGCGATTACCTTGTATGTTTCTGTCTTCAGCATGACTGATCCTTTCAGATCAAAGGAGAAGCAAGCCTTCATACCAGGACACAGTTCTGACAAGTGTCCCCTACTGACTTCCTTTTAAAGCTATGAACACGTGGGAGGATCTTAACATTTGGGATGATCTGGGGGCAGGGATTCTGGAGCTGTGAAAGAAGGTCAGGGGGAACAGCCAGAAAAGAGATGCCCACTTTTGAGTTTTCTAGGTGGGGAACTCCATCACGCCTCAGATCACAAAAGGAAAATGAAGACACATGAGGGTTTTTATTTAATTGCACAACGAAACCTAAGTAACATGTTCTAATATTTTCCAGTAGAAGGACAGACATCAACTCTTTTTGTTTTCTATATTTTAACAAAGGCCAATCATGTCAGTTACTGATCCATTATCTAGGAAGGCATGAAAATTAAAATATCTTATGATAAAGAAAGAATGATAAAGGTAAGAATGGAGGGAAGGAGGAAGGGAGGAAAGAAGGAAGGAATAAGGAAGGAAGAAAGGGAGGGAGGTAGGGAGAGGTGAAGGAGGGAGGGAGAGAGGGAAGGAAGGAAGAAAGGAAAGGAAGGAGGGAGGGAAGGAAGGAGGGAAGGGCTTGGGGATAAATGAGAAAAGGAGGAATAGAAAAGGTCTGGAAAAGGACAGGGAAAATTTAAAAAATAAAAAAAAAAAAACACCTGAAAGGTGAAACTATGTGACCCCGGGATCATCAGACTTAATGTCCATCAGTAATGACAACAGAAAGCACTTCCTGAGCTCTCCACAGAAGCTCCATTGGGCACCACGACTGCACGTGGCCACATTCACTACAGTGTAAAACCAAGGGTACTTTGGGACCAACTCAGAACAACCCTGATGGTAGGTTTATTGTAAATCTTATCATTCATACATCCATGAGAGGAATCGGGAACTGGTTAGGTCCTAATGTTTTATTCTGAGTGGCACTGTCATCAGTGAAGGCCAGGTGATCACAGCATATGAGAAGGAGTTGGGAAGTTTACTGGCAGCTCTGGGGTAGCAGGCTCTGGGGTGTAGTTTTGGGGTAGCAGCCCTCTCCTTCCCAAAAACAGTACACTGAGAGACAGCTCTCTGTCACAGGTGGACAGGGATTTCAGGCTGCTGTCACCCATAATTAACAAATATTTCACGAAAAATTCAACTGTCAAACCTAAAACCTACTGCTGGAAATGAGGATCTGAAACACTGTTGTGCTATTGTTTTTGAGACAGGATGTCATACTCTTGCCCAGACTGGCCTTGAACTCATGTCTCTGCCTCCCGAATGCTGGGATTATAGGCAGGACCCAACATGGTAGCTACTGAACAATTTTCATGCTTACAGAGAACAGGATTTAGTGCGAAATTTTCCTATTTCCCAATATAATATTACAAGTTCAAGACAAAGCAAAAGCCTCACTCAGTAAAGATAAGTGTCAATGAATTTTAAAAAAATCTACGAGATCACATATATTTCTAAAATTCCTGAAAAAAGAGGGGGTGGGCAGAATGGTATCTAAGAAAAGATAAGAATATGAAATTAGTGATTCATAAAGCTCTGTAAACTGTGTGCACAATGCTTGGAACAAGAAAGGTATCTCAACATGTAACCACGACGAAGTAAACATTTCTGAGTTTAATAGCTGACTGATTTTCATTGACTTTAGTCTCTAGTGGTGCTCTCCTGAAAAAAAGAAAAAGAAAAAAATACAACCAAAGCGAAAACCTCAATCCCATAGCCTGAACCACCTTGTGTAGTGTCTCATTTCAAAGACATTCATCCTCAAAACTACTTTTAGGGGTGTCCTTTATGGAAGGAAGAAAATATATACTTTTGCACAAATACCCCATTAACTATAAGATGTGTTGGGGGATGAGGGTGTCACAAGTCTAAATAATTGTAACTTGATTGACTTGATGGAAAATGGGTATTTATTTTGATGTGATACTTGTCCCCCTAAATATCATTAGGACACTGGACTTGTCCCTTGTCCCCCATAACTAGGACTTGCCTGGAACCCTGGTCCTAGGCTCGGAATCCTAGCTCCTCCTCTTCCTCACATTCATTCACTTCCCACCAGGACTAAACTTAATCGACCTGCCATTCATAACTTCCAATCAGGAATCAATATCTTCTACTATTCCCCCACTCTGGTCCCTATACCACCTTGGGAACTAGCAAGGGAATATAAAGTGGTCTCAAATGAAAATTGGGGTTTTTTTTAATGGTATACATGATGGTAGCAGAGCTCACTCCCTGCAAGAGCATTTGCTTTCCATTCTGATCACTTCCAGCAGCACTGGCTGCAGCCACCCACAATCACCTGGGACACCTTATGGGTGCCTCTGTTTCTCCAAGCCCTGACTTCTAAGTCTTCCTCTCCCCAAACAGCCCACAGGGCAACCTGCAATGTTCCTCTCCTGTGGGACACTTTTTCCAAGCACTCATTTTGAATTCACCCTACCTTCCCTGGATGTCCACCGATTTTCCTGTACACCATGTCTTATAGGGTGCCTAGCACAACTGTGTGTGTCCATGAATTAAAAAAAAAAAAATCTCCCAAACCTCACAGGATAGCACCTTCCTCCTTGTGCTGCCTTAGAAAAAGCTGTCTATCTAAAACAAACAGAACTGAAGCCCAGAGATGAGTTCACAGCAAAAGCAAGAGTCCTGCTTACCAGTGATAGTGTTCTTAGAACAAATGAAAAATAATCAGTCACAAAATACAGACTTGAAGACCAATGCAAGCAAATGCATATTTTGAGTCCGGTAATTTTGGCAAACCTAATACCAGAAATTCTGTCAAATTTTTTAAACCACATGCATTACCACAATAACATCTGTGGTATTGTAGGAAACCAAGAATAACATCTTGAAGCAAAAATCCCTGGCACTACCAATCCTGTAGATTATTAGAGCAAATCTAAGGCCTTACCTGTCATTTATAAATAGACAACATCCTTGCAGACAGTGGCTCTTAACTAAAAAAATATAACTGAACATAAAAATCAGATTTTTCAAAAATTAATTTGTGAAAGATTTAAAGAAATCTGAAGAGAATTATTTCATAAAGTCAAAATTTCCTGGTATTGCACATCTTTTTTCATTTAATGTTTTTGCATGTGCATTCATAGGTGTGTGTAGTATGCAGGTAAGTATGCACGTTCATACATACTGGTGCACGTATATGTACAGGTGTGTGTGCACGTGTGTGCATATGGAGGCTGGAAGTCAATGTTGGGTGTCTTCCACAATTGCTCTCTTTGATTTTTTTGAGACAGGGTGTCTCACTGAATCTGGAGTTTCCCCATTTGGTTAGCTGCCCAGCAAACCCCTGGGATCCTCCTGTCTTCTCCCCAACGCTGGGATTTCAGGTGCCCTCCGCTGTGTCCATTTTTAACATGGGTACTGGGTACCTCAACTTGGTCCTGCTGTTTGTGAGGGAAGCATCTTCCTGACCCAGCCATCACCCTAACCCAGTACTGCACATCTTAACAGAGCTAATTAAAACAGAGAGAAAAGGGTGGGGTGATGACAGAAACAAGTCATTCTGAACTGGTAATATCTTGCAGCCCCAGGAAAATGATGTTTTGCAGCACATAAAGGTAACAGGGCTACTAAGTTTCATGAGATGCTCCTTCAAGTCTACTATTGCAACCTTTCTAGAATCCTTGAAGTGTTCCCATATGTGAAAACCTGGTTCAAGTCTTAGATCAATGATCGTAAATGTAACCTAATGCCAAACATAGATACTTCTGCCTTTTGAGTAAATAAGCAAATTAAATATCTAGACAACATTTTGAAAGACAGAAGTTTATGGTTATACTTAGAATTAAGAACAATGTACAGATTTTGGGGGGTATTCTGTAGCACCACATACATTAAATCAAGAACTATGTTTTCCTATTTCTCTTACTCATTATGTGTTGTGTGTTGAACTACCCCCCCCCCAAAAAAAAAAAAGCCTCAATAGAAATAGTACTAAAAAGAGCAAACTTCTGGGTTTTTTTTTTTTTTTTTTTTTTTTTTTGCTGTTTATAAATGTTGGGGCTGGGTACTAAGTTCCTACCTTTAAACCACCAGTTTCAGGTGGTTTCAAAAACCTTAGCTTGGATTTTTAACTGTTAATTTTTCCCTTTCCTTTGGTTTGGTTTGGTTTTAGTGGGAGGGATTGAACCCAAGGCTTCAGACATGCACTGAGCTGCATCCCTTAGTTTCTGTGACTGTAAGTTACCATGATGGGAAATCCTGAAGCTTTAATAAAAACTCAACATGAAAAGGTCCATTTTGTAAATAAAGAATTAATCCTCAAAAAGATTCGAAGAGCCAGAGTAGTTTAGTTGTTATGGTTGCCAAAATTTCACCTTTCTAGGAAGGGTTAATGAAAACTTGATTTTATGTGTTGCTTTGTGAGACTCTTCCTCACAGTTTAGTTTGACTTTCTGACTAATTTTATTATTGAGATGTAGTGACAGGTCATTGCCTAAAAATCTATGCACATGCAGCATTACATATACTCTTAAAACCTTTCATATTTTCCTTAATACTATAAATATAAATGAAATCCAGGTAAATAAAAATACTGAAATACCATGAAAGTGTATCAAATCTTACATTCTAACAGAAAAGAAGAGGAGAGAAAACCCACTAGACTTAGGTCACACATATAATACAATAATTCACCAATTTGGTTATAACAACAAAGCTTATTTTCAGTCCAAAGGGGGGAAAAAGTCAATGATCATGGTCAGTCCTAGCTAATAAGTCATTTCTAGAATGGTCTTATCATACGTTGAGCTGGATCAAATCGAAATAAAACCAAAGTATCAACTCTGCTACATAGGACTAGATACCAACCCTGGCAAGTGTTGTCTCTCTCATAAACATATATACAAACATACAGAGAGATGATATTCTATAAACTCTTTTATAAGCATTAATCAAGCCTACGTTGATGGAGATTACAATCAGAGAAAAGCACTTTTAGAATGCATTGGAAATTCCTTAGTGTGTTGCAGCTGCTCTTTACATCCTATGAGCTGAAACAAAGGTTTTCTAAGGTCCAGGTATTTCTTTTTGCACAGGGGAAGTAACTACCAGGAGGTACCACACTTGTTAGGATGCTCTGAGGAGTACTCAAGTAGTGACCAGGCAAGGCTCGTCCCTGAATCCAAGGTAGCTGTAATTTGGGAGCCTTGCTGCAAATGATAAAACGATCTGCTTTGACTTGTACCTGGAAAAACAAAGGCTTCAGAGCCAACACTCGGATTTAAAGGGCAGCAAACAGAAATTAATTTTTTAAACCATAACATAAAGTTCAGTGATTAAATAATCTTGCCAAAAGGGTTTTTTACATTTCCTTCTTAAGCATTTTCAGTATCAAAAAAATGGTCTCCCCAGTCATCATATTTAGAATAAAATATTTAAATACTTCAAATAAAAGAAATAGTTATATGAAATATCACTATTTGTATTTTAAATTCTAGACATTTTCTTAAATGTGTGCATTTTAATATAAAATCAAAAAAAAAAACTATGGTTGAATTACTGGGCAGAAAACTAGCCAAATTTTAAATTTTATTATCTTTCAAAAATAATGGAAATTTTAAAAAAATAATGAAAATTTGAGATTCTAAAACTTAAACGTTTTCATTCTTCATCTTTGAATGAGAAATGTCACACGAATGTCACAAAAATCTATTTAAGTGCACATAGAGAAAAAGTCATATTTAATCCTTTGTTAGATTTCAATTTGAGGAAATCAAAGGAATTCCTTTGAAAGCTACAAAAATGTAAAAATACTATTTTACTATATTTATCCTCAAAATGCAAATATCAACTTTTCAATCCTAGGAGTAAACTAAAGACTATAAAATATTTTTCTTTTTTCTAATATAGCTATGAAAACATATAGATTCACACTTCATACACCCACAAATTGATTGATGGCTATTATTCAGAATTTAAGTATTCTAGCTTGCATTTAAAATACTTAATGTATTTAATTGGCTCATAATTTAATGGTTATAGAGATACAGTGTTTTAATAGAAAACTTACATTTTTATAAAGCTTATATTAAGACAATTATATCAACTTTATACTCAGACTACATATTACTCTTAGGAGTATAATACTTAAAACATATTCTATTACTAATATAGCTTGTTGTTTAAAAAAATCTGCTCAAATAAATGTGGAACCAATATATACAAATTTCCTCTTACATTTACAAAGGAGCAGAAAATATTACATCACAAATTTATGTTCATCGTAATATTTGATTAAAACGTCAGGCAACTTACAAAGACAGAGTTGCTTCATATTGAGCACAAGCGTCTCCAATAGAATCATTTAAACACACACACACACACACACACACACACACACACACACACACTACTTTTACAAGAACACTGAAAAACCTTTTTTCTACAATGGACTCAGATTTCTCCAATCTGGGGGGGAAAATATATCCCTGAACACTTTTAAATTTAAGACAATATAAGTAGGACTTACCCTAGCTGTGCCTTTCCAATAGCATCACAGAAGTTATGTACTCGGTGACAGTCCCTGCCTCCCATCACAGTGTTCCTGGAATGAGTTTTGCAGTAACCCTTGCCTGGCCAGGGCAGGGAAGGTGGCTCTGATGGTGGAGAAAGGACCACGGACCATGATATCACATTCAGCAGCCTAGTCCCTACCCAGCAGGAGGAGTCATGTCCCCTCATCACATTATTAAAGACAATGACATCAACTTGGCAGGAAGGAAAGCCTACCAATAATCCTATTGAGAAAGGGATTCGTACACTTGTGTAAGACACAGCATCGTGACCCTGTGTAAGGAGCTGCTGCGAACATCTTCTCCCTGTTAGAACAACGCTCTGCATCAACAGCCAGGCTTGGAGAGATAACGCAGAGAGTGTTATTACACAAACGCCCATGCCAGCACCCAAAACCTCTTTATTAAACAAATGTTCTTACCTAGAGAGCTATTCTCTGAGACTGTAGCAACCTGCCTTCCCATTAGCGAACAAAATATCATATTCAAAACAACTGGCTTTAACACACAAAGCCTTTTAAACTACAACATAAAAATTTTGGTCACATCTATTTAGTAAAGGGAAATAAACTATTCTCTTTTCAAGATTATTACGCTAATCAATACTCTTTTCTTAATCCAACAAATTCTAAATGATACTTTCAGACCGAAATTTAAAATAACCACTGGCATTTATTTTTATTAGACTTTAGTAATATCTTACAATTAAATTTACTACCATAAATAAACATATGTGGGTAATGGAAAAAATTGTTTGCAAAAAAAGAAATAAAAAGGGATCTAACTGATATCACTTGAATGGCCAGAGGTCTGGGTGTAAAATGTAAATATTTCTGAATAGTGGGCTTACATTTTCTTAGAATTTAGTGAACATATAGATTTTAACATAATCAAGCTTCCAGTCAAGTACAGTCTGTCTTGCAGGAAGACACCCCCCCCCCCAGTCACTTAGCAGGTCTCGTGTTCTCTTCCCTATGAGTTTCCTTACTTCAATGTCCCTGAACTAGTCTGTCCTTTATCACAAGTAAAAGTCATCAATCTAAAGTGTTGTTTTGTTTTTAGAAGTGAAAATGGACAATTCATCTCCTTTGATCAAGGAACTGGGTGTAGAGAGATGTAATATACGACTTATGCTTACTGGTTATTTAATAGCATTTTACATATCTGGAAAATAACTTAAAATGCTGACATCTCTTTTCTCATGACATATTTAAATTCATTCAGAGATTCGGCCAATAACAAAAAAATGAAGATTTCAAAACAAATATATATATCTTTATAAGTTTTCAAATAATTTTTAACTAAGAGAAAAAAGGCACACTTGTAATCTATGAATACAGGAAACGATAAGCACCTGGAACTCGGTAGATTTCATTAGAATCTGGCTCCTCTCAATCGTTTTTCTCACACACAGAAAATAAAAACTGTCTTTGTATAATTTTCAAGAGGAAATTATCAATTTAATGTGCCCTGATTATTTTATATCATATACAAGCTCCCTCTGCAGGTTAGGAAAAGGGTTAGCAAACAAAACATATGAAACCCTTGTCACAATGCAATCACCCTTCTACAGAAATGCTATGGACCAGTCTAATCTGTCCTCCTTTGAGTAAAATAGCTGTTCTTGAAAATGTGTGACTGAATGCCATTGTCCCTGCCCTCCACCCGGCTTGAGGAAGCAGCCTGGACAAGCAGAAGGAAACAAACTTTCACAAAGTGACCCAAGAGCTGTTCACCTAAAGTGTAATTCAAGGAGAAGAAATTGTCCCCTTGCTTCCACACACACACACACACACACACATATATATATATATATATATATATATATATATATATATATATATGCTCAAAAGAGACAAGAATGACCCAAGGGACACCACATTTACTTCACTGATTTTCCGAACACAATAGTAAACAGCCAAAGGCCACACCTGAAGACCAATTTACAGAGAAAGACAGAAAAGATGGGGTTGAAATGGATGTGTTCACAATTGGATTTGCTGAT
>PVHP010022483.1:0-28361 GCA_004024765.1 Zapus hudsonius
ACTGTTCTCTTCCTGGAATTGCTGTGAAGTTTAAATATGATGCTATTCATGAAATAAGCTTGAGAATGATAGAGAATTTCTACTGTCATCTTTTAGAGGAAACAAGCCAAATGGGGGAAGAAAAGACAAGGCTTTTAAAAGGACCAGATTTGAGATGAAATCTAATTTGGCTCCTGTTTATAGATGTTTGCTATGTCTTCATTTTCCTTATCTCCGAAAGGGGGATATTATTACATATGTACTGGTGGGCTGCTAGATTAAACAGGATGATGTAGTAATGAGACATCTAATAGGATTTGTGACATTTTGCAGATGCTTAACGACTGCTATTACTCCTTCACTCGAAGCAACTAAAAACACTATCGAAGAGCTGAAATGTAGCTCAGTGATGAAGTGTTGGCTTATCATATGCAACACCTTGCATGTGACCCCCACCACCAGGGAATAAAGAAAAGAAACAAGAGAAGCACTTGTGAAATTCACTGGCTTAATATTTGCATGAGCCCAAATAAATAACGTGCAGTTATTTAGTTTGGAGGAGTGTTTACAAAACACCAAAGGGCCCCCATGAAGATTGCTGAATTTTTCTAAGCTACAAAATAACACATGATATGGAGAAGATTGGTCTAAGCATCCATCCATTACATCTCTCAGGGCCCATGTATAACACCTTCCAAACCCTCCAAACAGAGTAAATTATGTGAAAGCATGCTATTGATCAGTGGTGTGCACAGGAACCAAGTACAGTGCTGCAGATTCCAAAGCAGTGAAAACTTGGTTTCAGTGAGATTATAATTCAAAACAAAACAAAACCCATGAGACAAAGCTCAAGAAAATAATTCCACTACACAGTGAGATTCATGTCTTCTATATAAAACTTCAGATGTTATTTTTTGAAACCTTAAGCATTCAATCTTCCAACCATTTTACACTCATCCCAGACAGATTCATAGGCATCGAAGATACATAGAGATGAGAATAAAAAAGTCAATTAACAATTTGGATTTGCACTCATTAAAGAATGGATGCAGCCATCCTGGAAGATTGAGCATAAACCCAAAGATGTGTTTAGAATGGGACAAGTGTTATCCAGTAGAACTTGAGCTTCAGGCATAGACAATGCATAAGTTTTGGGTTTTGATGGTGACACAATAGGCTGATAATTTATGCTCTTTGAACCTAAGTTTCTCACCTTTAAAGAACCTAAGTATTCACTGTGCCAGCAGCCTCAAACTTAACTACTGTTAAAATTTATCATTCCTAATGGGTTGCTTTGAGATTAATGGAACATTATTATAAAGACAGGATTTTAGGGGAAAATTCCTACCATGCCACTTAGTTTCTTACTCTTCTCATAAGTCTGCTTTTTTACAGCCACCACTGTAACTGTGCTCCATGAATATATGGGATGGTCTTATAATTATTGTGCTTGTATATGGTGGATACCCACCGAGTGTTTGGTTTTCTATTACTCACAATAACTAACAAAGTTGGTATAAACATCAACTATGAAAATTGTTCTGAAAATTATTGATAAATAATATGATGTTATCCATTGTTTGTTATGATTATATTTATTATTGGGAGTTTGGTGCTAACAAATTTGTGAAGATGCCTGCATGGAGGTTCTAAATAATATCATTCAGAGATTCAGGGTTTAGACAAACTCCAAGAAAGACAGATGACCCTATCATATTATAGGAACAGGTGGAGGGAGGGGAGGCATGGTAGAAAAAATGTGTTCAATCTGCAGAGAATCAGAAGAGCATCTTTTACATATCATTTTCTCATAATGATTATTATTTTCAACAAGTTAATAAAATAACTAATTTTTTATTGCTAAGCTATTTTGTGGTTCTTTTTTAATGAACATTTTATTTTATTTATTTAAAATATTTTATTTATTCATTTTCAAGGAGAGAGAGAAAGAGAGAGAGACAATGAGAGAGAGAGAGAGTGAGCACCAGGGCCTGGCTTATGTGGGTCGTGGGGAATTGAACTGGGGGGCCTTAGGAACTAGAAGCAAGTGCCTTAATCGTTGAGCCATCTCTCCAGCCTGGTTCTTAGAACATGGAAGAAGTTGAATTATTGATCATGAAGTAGACAAATATAAAGGACTTCATTCCTGTGTGCTGTGTAAGAGTTAGTGAACTGGGAAAGGATGCTTGCTATCCCATCAAAGGAGAAGGAAGTCCCAACAATAACTTTTCTATCAACCCCAGCTTTTCAGGTCTCTAGAGTGAGAGTAAAATGTAAAACACAACAGCAGGGTGTGGTGGCACACACCTTTAACCCCAGCACTTGGGAGGCAGAAGTAGGAGGATTGCCATGATACACAGAGTAAATTCCAGATCAGCCTGAGCTAGAGTGAGACCCTACCTCAAAAAACAAAAGGGAAAAGCAACCAAGAGAAGCACTGAGCACTTACATGGCCAAAGAGATTAAGGGTGCTTCAAAGAAGGAGAATGGAGCTTCTCTGTGGTTACATTTTCAGTTTCATAGTTGTGGGGATTTCCATCCCAAACTTCTTCTTTCCCAAATACCATGAAATGGAACTTGTGTTCTGTGGGTGCAGGCCGACCCCAAGTGGTTCTTCTTACCATTCAGAGTCACCTACAGAACTTGCTCTGGACCTGCTAGCATCTGGGTGTTTGCCTCAGTTGCTAGAAGTGAAACCATCTTCTATATTTGTGAGATTTTAAATGGTTTTGTGGGTCCCTGTGGAGCCTCATCCCCAACTTGCTTAAAGAATTAGGGAGCAAACAGGAGTCCTCTGAGAATAGGGGACAATTAAATACGGACTGTTGATAGTTTCCCACTGCAAAACAGATCACAGTAATCAGGACAATCTTCAAAGGAGATGGGAATCCAAGAGTGTAAATCCTTCCTGATTGTCATATTTTTTTTTGTCTATTTTAGATGAACACCTCATTGACCCCTGTTGTTCTCTACAAAACTTAGGGATTTGGCAAATCTCTCATTTTTACCCAGTTTCTTTTAATCTTATCTTTTGTGGCTTCATGTGTCCACCCAACCTTCCAGGTCTTATCCACAAAGATATGCCAGTTTAATAAAAGCAGAAAAAGTGCCTTTATTCTAAATAGCCATAGACTCTCTTCACATTGAAATTTCTGTTAGTATCAACAAGGTGAGAATCAATGTCAAAGAAAAAACTAGAAATGGATACTATGAATTCATTTTTGGGAAATGGCTGGTGAGCGCTTTTTTCCTCGGGGAAGGGCTTGGGTTACTTCCAGGACCTTGGAGACACCAAAGCAGCTGTAGTGTGAAAGCATCTCATCTACTCATGGATGGTAAACTCCATCTAGCTGCTTAGATGGAGCTTCTTGTCCCTTGATCTTCCATCTTCTATATACTCTGTCTCCCACTGAGGTCAGGAGACCATGTGTATCATTGCATACATTGTCCCAGGGCATGCCAGAGCTCTCAGATGAGGGTCTTGAAGATCCTTGTCACTGTGTTCTTTATGAGGAACATCAAGGAGCCCAACCTTGAGTCTCTTGTGAGCAGTCACAGATTCTTATAAAGATGAGACGGTTGTTTTTCTCAGAGAACTGTGTCACATAACAGAGTGATCCACCGGAAGTACATGTACCATATTATACCATGCTACCCCATCAGTAGCTTCACACATGGTGTGTTTTTGGCTCTGTTGACTACATGGAGAACTCGTGCGATGTGACTGACATGTAGCATTTGAGTTTCTATAAATATTCTCTGTGACATTCACAGATGAAGAAATTATTTAATAAAGTTGTTTAGAACGTGTCCCTGTGGTTAAACAGCTATGATGATGCTTTGTGTTCTTTGTGTGTGTTATGAATGTGCATGTGTGTGGGAGGTCTTCAATCACTTTCCACATCATCTCTTTGGGACAAGTTCTTTCACTGAACATGAAGCTCATGAATTCAGAATGCTCAGAATCCTCCTATCTCCACCTTCCCAGGGCTAGGGTTACAGATGTGTACCAGCCCAGCTTTGAATGTGTGTTCAAAGAGCCTAGGCACTGTACTGACTGAGCCATCTTCTTATCCCCAGGATTTTTTTTTATGTAATTACCATATACTTTCTTTTTATTCACTTATTTATTTGTTTATTAAATATTTTATCCTTTTAAAATATAAGGTTTAGCTGGGCATGGTGATGCATGCCTTTAATCCCAGCACTTGGGAGGCAGAGGTAAGAGGATTGCCATGATTTTCAGGCCAGCCTGAGACTACATAGTGAATTCCAGGTCAGTGTGAGCTAGAACGAGACCCTACCTCAAAAAACAAAGAAAATAAAAACTATATATATATATATATATATATATACATATATATATATCAGTTTTAAAATGTTTTTGTTTGTCTTATTGCCGAAACACCAATATGAAGAGCAGTGCCTGTCATACCAATCTTTACATATAATTTATACTTACTTTATAGCTATATTTTATATACATGTATACGATATTACACATTACATAAATACACATATATAAATCATACATATTATATATATATTTTCTTTTGTAAGTTTTATCATTAGACTCGTTAAACGTTTAACAGAATGAACCTTCCCATTGTGTCTAAAGTGAACACAGAACAAAACACATTAGTGTTTTAATAACTATAATTATCTATTCAGGTTGTTTAAGGTTTAGGGAATGTGATATAATTGTCATTTTGATGACTTGTTCTGTTTGTGTTGTCTTCTGGATCACATATAGAGAAAACATGTCTCTAGATCCTAGTCCTGATGAAATAGTTTGAGCTTACCTTTTGCTTTATGTACATGTACATATAATATACATGTATGCATGTACCTAAATGACTGTAAAGGCATTTGCACATGCATGTATATACTTTCAGATCCATTGCAACTTAAAAAGAAAATAAGTGAAGTTGGTATGTCACTGTCATCATTTGCTATGTGCAGGGAGAGACAACAGACATCCTCATTTAAACCATAATCTAGACGATTCTTCTACACAAATCATATACACTTGGCTTGAGACTTAACAGTAATTGTGACTTTTTAAATCTTCAGGTTAAACTGGCCATTTCAAGGTAGGACATAGGAATCCTGGTCTCAGCTATTCGCAGCTACATACATTGTTGCTTAAATATTTGGTTTTACTACTTTGAGAAAATACTCATAAGTGACCATGCCTGAAAGACCGAGTCTTCATGATTGGATATGGTCTCATTGCAGCAGAAGTATGTGCAGTGGCTTCCAATAAAACCCAGGGAGGGAATCCAGTTAGCGCCAGTCCAGGATGCAGTGGTCGCAGATTTCCCAGCAGCACAACAGCTTGGAAATGCAGTCGGCTACAGAATCATCACTGCAGCCTGTTCGCTTGAAAAAGAAATCCCTTCCCTTTGCCTATCCCCTATTCCTTTGCAGAAGCCAGGCAGAAGGAAGGAAGGAAAAAGATAACGGATTCTCTTGCTTGCAGAGAAAGATCGACGTTCGAATATTCGCTTGAGAATTTTCCCTCGATCCCTTCATCAATGGCAATTTTATAACTGGGCCCCAGAAGAGGGCGTGTCTGCCAGGAAATTCATTCTGCGTCTGGTTTTACTTAGACTCCAGACTCGCAGCCCTGCGGGATTTCTGGAGAAGGTAGGTGATCATCTGCTAAAGAATAAGAGACCCCCACCCTTGCACCCCCTGCCCTGCACCGCAGTCTCCCATTTCTCAAACCGCAGCCCCAGGATTCCAGAGATCTGGAAGTTTAGGGAAATCCTGTGGGGCTACAGGAGGCATTTAGCTATCCGCTAATAATTTCATGATCCCTCCTCCTACTATTCTCTTAAGCTCTGTCTCCTTCCCTCCTTCCCTTTCAGATAGCTGCTGTTTTTTTTTTCAGCTTTATGCAAATGCAGCTTTAAACCAGCCTTCAAGGCCTGCTGCCCCCAGCCCTAGTGCGGAGACATTGGACAGACCCTAAGGATCCTCTTTGAAAGCGGGGGCACCCAGAATTCAGGACCGGGAATGTGAAGTTGAATTCCCTGTTTCCGTGTCCAAACTGTGCTCCACAATCCAAATCACGCCTTGGCTGGAAGCTGGGTTCTCCCCCGCAGCACTGCAGGGGTGTGGCCAGCTGTTCAGAACCTCCCCACCCCCTCCTGCAGCGGAGCTGCTGGGACCCCTTCAGCATTCTCCAAAGCAGCTCCCTCGCTTAGTGAGAAGACCCCTGTCTCAAGTTCAAGGCTTGGACATTTAGTCACCCCTGGGGTCACTCTCTACCCTAAATGCTGATAGGCATCTGTCTCTGAATTCCCTTCTAACAGGCAAGTAACTCTGGCCTAAGGGATTGGGTTTCTGCTGGGAAGGGGGGGGAGAGTGTGCAGCATAGCAGCTCCCCTCATTGGAGGTCTGCTCTGGGGTTCGAATCTGGAAGCACACGGTGTTTCATTGTCCAGGGACCCTGGTGTGCCTCTCTCTCCTCTCTCAGCCACCTGTGGTGAGACCTGCCAGCTTGGGGGCCCCTGCTGCCTGACTTGGTCAACCCTTCAGCTGTTTGCTCCTGGGTGAGTCTCCCTCAGTAAGCGGCTGGCTGCTGCTATTAGAAATTCTTCCCTCCTTTCCCAGCCCAGCCTTTTCTGTGCCCCACTTAAAGGTCTTTGCTGAAGCCCCTTTGTTTTCTCAGCATCACAATTCTTGTTTTGCTGTCAAAAAGTGAATCATTTTATCTGTTGGGGGCTTTTACTCAATTGCTCAAAATAACATGTGGAACAACCATCCAAAATTGCAGGTGTGGATTTATGGGAGGCTGGGACTAGGTATATCAGATGCACAGATGTACGGACAAGGCAGTGTGTGTGTGTGTGTGTGTGTGTGTGTGTGTGTGTGTGTGTGTGTGTGTGTGTGTGTGTCCTCTGCATGCTAGGTCAATGCTATACTCCTAGCTTACAAGCCCAAATATAAAGAGCATTTGAAATTGGGGTTGGGATGAGCACAGATGGCCTAAAAAACGTTATTGCCAAAGCTTTGGGATCCTTGAAGTGGGATTGGGCCATGAAGAAAGGCTAACTACTTAAGAGCCTTCATTTTCATGGCCTGTGGGTGCCTGGCAAGATGCTTTCAGGCCTCTTGAGAAGGAGCTGATTGTCATTTGTCCTCACCAAGCTCTGGGCTCTAGGGTCCATTTCAGCCCCAGGACATGGCTCTGGTGCCAGATTCAGGTCATAATTTGTCATAACAGGGAGAGTCAAGCTGGCCTATGATAAGATTTGGAAAGGCCTCTGAGCAGCCTGCAGGGCGTTAGGGCTCATCACTGGGACCATATCCATTGTGATTCTGTGGGTAACATAATCATCCTAACCTAGAAATCTATACTCTATCCCATTGGTTTGTTTTTCACCATAACACGTGTAATCTTTGTTCAATGTTATAATAAAGTTTGGGTGATAAAATTAGGACAGCCTGGTTTAAAAGAGAAGATATGCTGATTAGAAAAAAATAGGTGGAAAAAAAAAAAAAACAACTGTTGTGCTTCAATTCTGAGGTCCAAAATCGATTCACCAGGCATCGGACTAAAGATGCAAGAGTTCGTTTTTGCATGTTTTTACATGGAGGTCTCTGAACAGTGCGGTGAAAGTGGCAGATGACAGAGGTCTATTGAATGGTAATACAAATGAAAACCAGAAACACTGCTAGTATCCATCTTTGTTATCAACATACCTTCCATGGATCAGGCCCCATGTTGATGTTATGATTCTCATCTTAGGAACAGGATGCTGATGTTCCAGGGGCTCAGCTTGCAACAGCTGCTGAGTGTATTTGGGGAGTACTACACACTTTTGTAAAAACAAGATGAGTGATAAAACAGCGTCAGGTGTTTTAGAGATTGTTCAGTGGGCCACTAGTCACTTTGTAGTCTCCTACCTGAGGTAACATTTACTAAGTGCTGCACCATTGGGACCCTTTGTCTCTTTCCAACTTTCTTCTTCCTAGCTCCCAAAACTACCCCTCCAAATGCATTCTTCTGTCTTAGAGAAACACATAGGTGCTGGTGTTTGCATGGTTAATTCTATCTGTACTTCTGCTTACTATGTGTCTTTTATAGAATAGAACCTCAGTGTGTCACCATGGTGCGTTCCTGTGGACTCCTCACTGGCAAAAAGGACCCAGGTAAGCTTGACTCATGACTTTCAATGTCATGGTATCTTTAGAACCCAGCACAGTTCCTGGACTGTGGGCAGCATTCTAATAAAGTTTATTGAACTCCTGAACCCTGAACTCTCCACAGTGGCACTGAAGAGCATTGCTGTGAACTTATCCATCCGTGACTTTGTGGCTGGTGTGTCTGCAACATTAAACTATGAGAATGAGGAGAAAGTCCCGTTGGAGGCCTTCTTTGTGTTCCCTGTGGATGAAGACTCTGCCGTCTATAGCTTCGAAGCCTTGGTGGATGGGAAGAAAATTGTGGCAGAAATACAGGACAAAATGACGGTATGAGTGACGAGTATATTCCTTTCCTTCTTACTGAATGCCATCTCTTTAGGTTCTTATCACATGCGACAACTCAGTAACGCTGGCACTGAATGCCTTTTCTTCAGTTTTCTTTGCACTGCTATTTGCTCAAGATCATCTGGGTGTCCAATCAATCAATCAGAAATATTCAGAGTATAGTTCTAAAACTGATGAGACCTGTGGCAATCTATTCATACAGTCTTTCATGTGATGCTGTCTTTCTTTTCTACAACTCATGTTTTCCTCAGGCCCACTGCAACTACGAGGACGCTCTCTCTCAGGGATTCCAGGCCTACTTACTGGAAGAGGATAAATGCTCCAGGGATGTCTTCTGTTGCAATGTGGGGAACCTCCCACCTGGGTCAAAGGTGGCGCTCACCCTGAAATATGTGCAGGAGCTGTCCCTGGAAGCAGATGGGGCCTTGCGCTATGTACTTCCAGCAATCCTGAATCCTAGATATCATCTCTCTGGTGAGTATATATCCCTTGAATGCCCATGGTGGCATGAGTGGCAAGCTTCCTGTAAATTGATTCTGTGTTAATCTGTGTTGGCTAGGGTACTAGACATCTGTTACATTTTGCAGATCGATGTGCAGACAGCTGCCTAGACTTGAAGACCCCCATAGTCCCCTTGGAGGACCTGCCCTACACACTGAGCATGGTCGCCACCGTCAGCTCCCAGCATGGTGTTGAGAGGGTCCAATCCAACTGTCCTCTGAGTCCTACTGAGTACCTGGGAGATGATAAGACTTCTGTTCAGGTAATTGGTAAGAAGGTTCTAGTCCCCTGTGCCTTGTTTCTGAGCCTCATCCAAATATCCGTTGTCTTCCTTGTTTTCCTCCGGTTCACTGTTTTCCAGCTACCCTGTGTCAGGTGCAGAGCCCTTTTCCCCTTATCCTGTTTGGCTGTTCCTGGAAGAAGACTGCTGCTCTCAGCTCTGGCTTGCACTGGAAGAACCAGTAGCCATTCTAATGGGACTACTTTGTTTTTCCCCAATTTAGGTTTCCTTAGCTGAAGGACACAAGTTTGATAGAGATGTGGAACTTCTAATTTACTACAGTGAGGTGCACAGGCCCAGTGTATCTGTGGAGATGGGGATGCCTGAAACGAAGCCAGGTAATTTTCTGCTTCCCTCTATAGAAAAGCACCCCCAGGAGGTAGCTCTCTGTTTTGGAACATCTCCCCACTATTCTCACCTGTCTTATTCAGCCACACACCACTGGGATGAATCTCCAAACCAGGCACAGTATATGGGAGGAAAGGATTTATTGAAACTACAGATCCAAGGGAAGTTCCCTAATAGTGAAAGAGGTTGCCCCCTTTCACAGGCCCAAGCAGAGAGAGAAAAACCCATCACCAACACCACACATACAATAGTAAACAGGCAGGGGGCTAAGGGAGAGAAATCTTCCCCCTTATATAGCCTTAGGGTGGGGTCTTGCAACACTTTCCCAGACTTAATGGCTTCCCGAGTCTCTGGAATTTCCTCCCTGCACTGCCCACATAGGAAGGGATGTTCATTTCTAACTCTTCTGAGCTTCCTTATATCCTTCCCCCTTCTGAGAGGCTGCTTTTCTGTAAACATCCTCAGAAACCCACTCAAGATGACTAAAGAGATCAAGTTGACGACAAAATCTAACCATCCCATCACCTGTCTTTCCATTATCCTCTAGTAGATAAAATAGATCACCATGAAACACTGAAAGACTGCACTTTTGCCTACAATGGCTGTTAGTTGGGCTTGCTAATTAATCAGGTGGTTATGTGTTACAGGCAAATTTAAGTCAAAGAGTGGATAATTGGTAAAAGATTGTGAGCAAATAATTCACAAGAGAAAACTACAAGAAACATGAAAATGACCAGTCTTTTTTCTCCTTCTTTTACTTTTTTCATGTATTTCTTTGTTTTTGAAAGCATTGCTTCCTTAATTTTTAAAAACTTCATTAAAATATTTACACAATCTCCTCCATCCACCCTTCTTTGTCTCTGCTCCTCTATCCCCACTCCACAGAACCCCCTCATATTTCCAACTATTCTTCTATTTTGAAGTCCACTTCTTGCCCTCCATCATCCATGACCTGAATATTATGCAGGTCTCATTCAGATAACAGCAGTCACTGTGAGGTTAGGAATGTAACAACCACTTTTTGTCTGGAAGACTCTATTCCAGAACACTTCTCCCCATTCTTTGGCTTTTACATTCTTTCCACTACCTCTTTTGCAATGGTCAGTGAGCCTTGGGCATCTGATAGAGATGTCTCACTTAGTGCTAAACACTAAGTTGTCACTTCGCAGCACTTTGATGAGTTTTAGATCTACCCAGTAAGTTGCCACCATCTTAAAAGAGATACTTCTTTAATAAAAAAATGAGGGTATCACTAATATACAGGCATAAATATAAATATTTAAAGGTCAGTGTGATGGGACATTTGGCCACAGTAGTAGCTTCTGTCCTATGGCCTGTGATCTTGCAAGCCATAGGCTTTTGACTTGGGTATCAGTACCAGTCATGGATACCCATTCACAGAGCGGGTCCCATATCCATTGACAACAGTTGGTTAATTCAATAACAAACATACCACTATTGCATCAGTAGGTCCATCTTGCCTGGTTGGCCAACCTTGCAGCTTGCAAAACCCACTGCTTGGTGAGATTTTTCTCTCAGCATCCTGAATAGCACTCTCCAGCATTGTGACAGGTAGTGCACAGGGAAAAGGCTTCTAGCTCATTTCTAACTTGACTTCTCAATGTCCTGAAGCAGAAGCATGTGGTGAATATGACCAGCCTTGACAGAATAAAAATACAAAATAATTCTGTAACATTTTTACCTTTCAAAGGACCGGAGATGATCAAATCTGATAATGCTTCATACTTCCTAAAGTGGGGTGAAGTTGGCCACTTCATAGGTTGTTTGCAGCAAGATGATTTGACACCAAACATTTCAAGTGAATTATGGACAAATTTGCCAAAAATCATGTTTACTTTAGCAAGTGTAGGTTTTAGAATATTACTCAAACAAATTTAGCTATGAGTAAATTTAGAGGTAAATCCCAGACATTTTAATATCAATCATTGGAAAAAATCAAAATGTCTTATACTGACTAAATTCACTATGCTTTTATAACTTGACTTAAAGTTAACCTAATAAAATACTATGCACTGAAAGACTGAATTAGATTGGTAAAAAAACCCAGTCTTCCAGAGAGGACTGTCTTAAAGAGAAATTGCCAATAAAAATTATATATACATTAGGGAAAATCATTATAAACATAGGAAATGTGAAAGTAGCAATTGTGATCAGGTTGAACATTTATCTTTTTATATCTTTTTTAATTTAATAAATAAATTTTACTTAATTATTATTACCTGAAATTTATCATTTTTCATACTGAGATATATATTAATATTTAGCATTTAATCTCTTTAGGTGGACAGTTCTTTGGCCTATGGTAATGGAATAATTACGACTGCATTTCACAAAATTCTTTTCCTAGTTTCTTTTTTTAATAAAATATTTCTTTATTATCCATATTTATAAACACTGAATGAGCAAATTATGTGTTGGTATCCCCAGTTACCCGATTTCCCTCTTCACTGTCCCCAATCAGCTGGGTATCCTTCTCCATGGCAAACTAGATCTGTCCATGGGGTAGGAGGTTATGGGTAGCCTAGGCATCAACCCAGTTCCACCCCCCTTTGTATATTGTTACTGAGGGGGGGGTCATGTCTCTGGATATTCTCCTCCACCATGGCTCTTACACTCTTTCCGCCCCCTTTTCCACTCAGTTCCCTGAGTCATGGTGGGTGAGTATTAAGGCTGCTTTATTGTTGAGGTCTTCGGTGCCTTTGTACTTCTGCTTTAGGTTGTATTGAAAATTGTTGGTGTCTGTCTCGCTAGCTTATCCTGGGTTGTCTGATTGCCTGTGGTTATAGTTTCTTCATTTCCAAAATTTAAAAATTTAAAGCTTAATTTTTAATAAGTTTATGATCTGACTTAATGTCGCTTCTTTGCCGTATCTTCTTGAATGTATATGTTTCTTTGTAACCCAAACCTGGCCTTCCCTGAGTACCAAGGTGTCTGGTGCTTGGGCCAGTGATTCTGCTCCTATTGGAGTATCTTAGACATCACTGTCATGGAAGCACCCTGGGGAGCATGAACCGCGTGTTTAGGCTTTTGCTTGTATAACCACCAGTGCTGTGAAGACAGTTCACTGAAGTTAGTTTCTGCAGGAAATCACAGTCTTCCACTGCTAGTGTCTGACTGTGCTGGGAGTCCTACTAGAACCAGCCCCTCCCATGTACTCCGTTGTGTACTTTTATCACTTTTTATGTGCCTTCCCCATCCTCTGAGTGAGCTCCTTCATGTATGCCCACCATATATCCCATCAGTGAGCTAGTCTTAATCAGGATGGTTTTAAAGTATAAAATGTTTCATAATGTTGGGTTTCTAAAGGTAAGGATTGAGATCTAATCTTCAAGTTCCCTTTCAGATGTGCTCATCTGTCCTTGAGCCCAGTCCTGAAGTTCACAGGGGACATTAGAGGTTGCATTTTTTTCAATGTCATTTAGGTCCTACTTCCTTCATTTATTTCATCCAGATGTGCTATTCTCACTCTCAAAGAAACAGCAGCCTTAGGTGCCATCATGGCTCGCCAAAACCTTGCAGTATTGACTACAGGAAGTACTGTACTAAGAACTTGGTGTTTTACTTTTGAAACTTAGAATGCACTCACTCTATTAAATGCAAAATCTTTCTAAAGTTGAGCTGGTAATTTAATGCAATTTATTAATCATTTATAAGCCCTTGGGTTTTTATCCTCAGCACTGCAAAAAAGATATAAAATAAAATTAATGCATAAAATTAAAATTTAAAATCTATAAAATTAAGAAATAATTTTATATAATGTAATTAATAGCACGAGTTGTACTTTAGTCTGAATTTTTTATATTATGAAAGCTGGGCATAATCATTGGACAATTTTCCTCTGATTTTCATATATGTGTGCATGGGTGTGAGTTTCCAAACACATACACACATGTATATAAAACACACGCACACACACACACTTTTTTTGAAGAAAAATCAAGGAATCCCATATTTCCAGATGTGAAATAATGTGAGTCAGTGTGGAAGAGGTGGAATAGATAATGCACATCCTCTGCTGACTGTGCTCTGGTGTTATCTGAACACCTTACATCATCTTCAGGGCAGCTTTTCTGACAGTGTGATGGGAGTCCCACTATAACAAGCTGTCTCTCACCACACATAAAGAAATGCTGTTTTTCATTATATGGTATATATCCCAAGATCTGAATTTCCTAAGCTTAATTTTTTAGTACATCTCCTGTCAAATACTTTCTGAGTGACACCCACTTTATAATGTGGATTTGTTTAATCTATTCTTGGGAGTTTCTTATAGAAAAAAGCTATGCTCCCCACTGTTCCACCAATGCCATACTGGAGTATCTTATGGATACATAATAAACTCAGCTCACTTCTATAGGCATACTGAACTTTAAGGCTATTTAGCATATAAAGTTCAACTGGCATGGTGACAAACACCTTTAATCTCAACATTCAGGAGGCAGAGGTAGGAAGATCACTGTGAGTTTTAGGCCAGCCTTGGACTACAGAGGGATATCCTGGTCAGCCTGTGCTAGAGGAAGACCATACCTTGAAAAAAAACCCTAAAAATGACAATTAATTAATTTAACCTTGAATCACTTTGAAAAAAAAACAGTATCTAAAATGGTTAATATTGTCAACTTGACAGGATCTGGAATCACCTTACTGATAAATCTGTAGTAATATCTGTAAGGGATTTTCTAGACTAGGTTAATTGGGATGAGAATATCTGCCCTAATTGTAGATTGCATCATTCAATGAACTCTTGTCTCAGACTGAAGAGAGAGAGAGAGAGAGAGAGAGAGAGAGAGAGAGAGAGAGAGAGAGAGAGAGAACAAGCAAGAGAGCAGCATCCATTACTCTGCTTCCTGACTGTGGATGCACTGTGACCAACTGTTTCATGCTTTCCAAGCTGTGATGGATTGTGCCATAGAACTGTGAGCCAAAATAAACCCTTTCTTCCTTGCTTAGGTTGCTTTTGTTGGGTGTATTCATAGCAACAAGAAAAGTAAACTAATATACTATCTTTTTATTTTCTCTAAACCATTACATTGGAATTGTTATAACCTAGCCATCCACATTCAATTTCCATCACAATAGTAGATTTTCAATTTTAAATATTTTATCTATTTATTTTCAAGCAGAGAAATACAGAGAGAGAGTGAGAGAGAGAGAGACAGAGACAGAGACAGAGAGAGAGAGAGCGCACCAGGGCCACCACCTTGTGGGTCTGGCATATGTGGGTACTGGGGAATTGAACCCGGAGCCCTAGGCACTGGAGGCAAGTGCCTTAACCTCTGAGCCATCTCTCCAGCCCCGATTTTCAATTTTAGAATCAACTTTCATTTGTTCCTCAAACAAAATTTCAGCTATAAGTCAGACAACTTTTCCATAGAAGGTACTCTCCATGATCTCCACCATCTCATTGTTTGAATGATGTGCTTGGAGTTTGCCATCAATCATAGGTGTCCCATCATCTGAGGCTGATCCACGTTCATAACAAAGCAGGTGGAGCTGTACTGGCACATGGTGTTCTTATTAATGTTCTTATCATTTGTCTGTCTGAGAACTGTGCTCATGAATGTCATTTTCACTTTCTAGGTCAATTAAAGTCTTAATGAATAGTGCAATATAGTCCCGTTGATATAATTTGTAGGTAAATTCATCTGTTTCTTTTGGCAAATGCTGGAAAATGTTAATCTACTGCATCTCACAGATCTGCTGAGCTACCAGGCAATCAGTCTCCAGTAGGACTATTGTCACTATGTTGTGCCTGCTAACTTCTCCTCTCTTCACCTTAATGTCTCTTCTGCTTCTGCATTTTATATGCTTATAATTCCTTGAAGCCCCATGCAAGGAGATAGTTCGTAAGACACAAATTGAGTAATTTATAATTGAGTATTTTCAGTTTATTATTGGTTCAAAGTTGATTCTCAGGGTAATTTTCTGTTTTATTTTATTTTTTTGTTTATTACTTTCATTTTACAGTTCTTGGAATTGAACCCAGCAGCTCTCATGCTAGGCAAGCAATAGGCCATTGAGCTATATTCACAACACACTTTACATTTGTCTTTTTAAACTTTAATAAAGGGTCTTTTTTTAAGTTGCCTAGCTAGGTTTTATCCCCACTCTATAGCACAGGCTCCCTTGAACTTTTGATTCTCAGGCCTCAGCTTCCTTAGTAGCTGCCACTGCAAACTTTTGCCACCATGCCTGGCTTTTTAAAAATATCTTTATTATTGATAATTAGATACATTGTATGAGCAAATCTTGTGATGGTAATCCATTTCCCTCTTTTCTATCCCCAACCCATTGGGGACCCTCCTCAGTGGACATACTACACATACTGGATCTGTCCTTTGGGTAGGGAGTTATTAATTACATAAGAGGTAGCCAGGTTTTTTTCCTTTTTGTGTGTTGTTGCAGAGGGGGCAATGTCTCTGGATATTCTTCCCCACCTTGGCTCTACAATCTTTCTGCCCCCTCTTCCACTCAGTTCCCTGAATCATGGTGGGTGAGTTTTAAGTCTTCTTTATTGTTGGGAGCTTAAGTGCCTATTGACTTCTGCTTTGGGTTGTGTTGGTTATTGTTGACATCTGTTTCCATTGACCTTTCTTGGGGATATCTTACTTGCTGTTGAGGTAGGTCTCTTGTTTATCTCATCACTTTCTCATAGGTTTCATTTGAGCCCTATGTGATAGGCAGGGGTGGTTCATCTCCTGCCAGGATGTCAGCTATCATCCCATGTCTTATTGGTGGAATTAGGCTGTTTACAGTTCTGGATGCCTTCTGAAAAATACAAACAGAATCTTCATTGGAAAGTGAGATCAGTATAGGTTAAATGAGACACACATTGCTAATTTGGCAAGATTCTAATGGGTGTAGTCTCTTTGTAGCTCTCTGGTAATGGGAGTTTCCCCTTGGAGCTCAGATTCTTGGTTCCCATAAGATTTTGCCATGGATCCAGTTCCAGTTAAGGTTTCCATGTCACTGAGGGGATCTCTTAGCCAATTGTTAAGCCATTGATTTCCCTCTTGGCTATTCTTAAAAACTTTAAGATTCTCGAGTTTCTTCTTATCTTATAAGCCCTTTTCCTTTCTGCTTAGGTTCTCTGATGGGAGCTCCTACTGCAATGGTGAGTTTCTATCCAGATGTTCCGGAAGTTGAATCGTCAAACCCGTGTGGAGAATTTGTGTTCCTCATGGACCGCTCAGGAAGCATGCAAAGCCCCATGAGTAGCCAGGACAAGTCTCATCTGCGCATAGATGCTGCCAAGGTAAAACCAGCTGCTACTGTTTTCATGAGCAGATGTTCCCTCAACATAAACCTTAGGGCTTCAGTTAGGGTCCATTTGGAGGTGCTAGTGCATTCTCTATTTAGCCCTGAGACTTTCATTGGAAGACAAGGTGGAATGAAGCAGGGAAGAGGCCACACCCTCAACAGTTAGAGTAGGAGGTCCGGGGATACAGTTTAGTGGATAAAATACTTGCCGTGCAAGTGTGACTACCCATGTTTGGAACCCCAGAACCTACATAAACTGTAGGACACCGGTGAGCATCCATAATCTCTGGATGCCTGCAGTGAGAAAAGGAAGCAGAGATAAGAACATCTACCAGAGACTCATGGGGCAGGCAGCCTGGCAAATAGAGTGATGATCAAAAGAGACACAGCTTCAAAAAAAGGTAGAAGGGGAGTATTCACAGCCAAGTTGCCCCTCTGACCTCCACATGTGTGCTCACACTCATACACATGAACACACACACACACACACACACACACACACACACACACACACACACACATTCTTCCCCCAAAGGAAATAGAGTCAATCAGTACTCTGTGCATCTCAGAAGGTCCTCTCCCTCTGCTCATCTCGCTTCCCTTCAGGAGACACTGATTCTGCTGCTGAAGAGTCTGCCGGAGGGCTGTTATTTCAACATCTATGGGTTTGGATCATCCCATGAAGCATTCTTTCCGTAAGTTTCTAGACAGGCCATAGAGAGGACAAGATGATATTTAAGGTAAGGGCCATATAGTTAAAGGCACGGTGTTGACATTGATCTCAGGATATCCGTCAAGATGGTTATGTGATGGATTTCTCTGCTTGGGGCCACCATCATGTGACCAGGTATGCTTGCTCCTGGCAGGGAGAGTGTGAAGTACACTCAGGAAACCATGGAGAAGGCAGTGAAGCGAGTGAAGCGTATGTCTGCAGATCTAGGCGGCACTGAAATACTAACACCACTGCAGAAAATTTTCAGAGGCTCCTCCATCCCAGGCCACCCCTTGCAGGTAAGAACTGGAACAAGGCTGACAAAGGATGAAACACCTTTTCTAGAATTTGTGCCCTTGAGTTTCAGTTCAAGGTTATAGAAATATGGTGTGAAAATATCTACCATATAGTACAGAGACATAAGACAATAGCATTTGTCTTCTGCCTTCATGCCATGCTAAGAATATGGAAACTCCTTAATGGAATACCCACATCTGATGAAAGTAGTATGTGTACACACTTGAAATTCCCAAGGTTCTGGACAGACTTTGTACAAACATTATAAATGACAGCAGATCACTGGGGAATAGGGATCTCCTGCCCATTTGAAGAGCTATCAGAAACTTTGGAATAAAGTAGTTTATTTTTAATTTTAGTAGTTGAGATAGATACTCAAGAGTAAATTCTAATGTCTTGAAGTGAACTCAACAGTAACTGGAATGTTTTCTCTGTGCAGGTCTTTGTCTTCACAGATGGAGAAGTTACAGACACGTTTAGTGTAATTAAGGAAGTTAAGTTTAACAGCAAGAAACACAGGTATGAGGAGAGTGTAATTTGTACTGGGGAGATGAGACTTTAGAGGCTACATGTAATCAAGTACTACCTCATACAAAGCAGTTTAATAATGATTGTAGAATTTCAGGCTTACCATCTGACAATTTATTATTCTGCATGAAAATCAAAAGTAGAATCCTAATAGCATCAAGAAAATAGCAAACTCTTTTGCCCCTTTTTTTCCTAACCTGATGGTGGATAGGCTTGCAACTCTGTTTTCTTTCCTTTGTTTCCACTATGAACATCTTGATGAAGTAAAACATATAGAATATCACACACACAAATAATAAAAACTGGGGTGGACGAATGCTCACCATGAGCTCCGTGGATAATCCCCACACATGTCTAGAACTAAACTGTAATCACATCTTTCCCTCTTCTCTTTCCATCACACCCTTTTCAGGATTACAACACATAGCTCTCCTTACTTGTAATTTCCTGGTTTGTTTGAGCTTGTTTGTGGAATAAAATAAATAGTATGTTTATTGTTTTTTGTGTATTGTCTTTAGACTGGATTTTAGTAGTATTTTGAGATGTATATGGTTGAGGTTCATGGAGTAATTTTAATTAGTGTATGCTATTCCCTAACATGATCAGACTATAATTTATGTTGATTTTAATGCTGATCAAATTTGGTTTAGCTGTTAAAAATGATTAAATGACATTGTTACAGTCTTATACATATTTTTCTCACACACATGTGCATATTTGACCTTCTATATCTGGCCGTTCTACATGCATGTATTTGAGTTCTACACTACATTTATATTGTTTTGGGTAGTACAAATGATACAGGGATAATTCAAATTACTCAGGGCTGAATTGAGGTCATAAGTAAATACTGTACTATTTTCTATAGTGGATGTGAACATGTGCATTTGTATCTTCTCCTAGTTGTTAACCAAGTCTCTATGGATACCAATAAATGACTGTACATACATCCTTACATAAATATTAACTCATCTGATTATACAGAATTATAGAATGTCTGTTAATTTAAATTCACACAGGCTTTATAAATTTCTAATGGCCTCATTTGCTAAGTTAAACTTTGTAATTCCTCTTATGAAATTTTTACCAACTTTGTGCATGTGTAGTGCTATCTCATGGTTTTAATTTACATTTTCCTGACAGCTCAGCTTCATTTATCTTTTTATATTTTTTCACCATTTGGATGTTCTCTTTTGTGATGTGTACTTTCCAACAATACTTCCTCTATGTATTTATCTACTAGAATGAGTTTTTTTTTTAATGGATTTACAGTTCTTTTTACAGTCTACTCTAAATAACATTGATGATCATGCGTTCTGGAAATAAATTTTACTGCTCTGCAGTTTGTGAAGATGTAAAAACCTCCTTTGAGTAAATAACTATTTTTATTTTACATTAAAATTATATTACATTAATTACATTGAATTACATTAATTCAAAAATTTTATTCCTTTAAGTTATGATTAGTGCCTTTTGTGTTTGACTTAACTCTTTTTCTACCTGAGGTCATCAAGATATTTCCTTCTTTCATGAAACTTTGCTATTATTTCTTTTAAGACGCACATAGCTTATCTATGATTATTTTTGTGAATTGTGTGAGTTACGGTTCCATCTCTAGTCTAATGTCCACCTTTTTACATTTGCAGATGCTTCTCATTTGGCATTGGAGAAGGAGCCTCCACTAGCTTAATAAAAAGCATTGCAAGGGTGTCAGGGGGCACATCAGAGTTTATCACTGGAAAGGACCGGATGCAGGCCAAGGTGAGAAACAGGTTGAGTGTCTAGAGTTGTGAAGCATATAAGAAGCATGAGACAAGATGGAGGCACAGCTTTAAGGGCAGTAGCCCAATTTACCTTCAGACATAATTTGATGTCTCTGGTACTTGGATTATATACTTATTTGGAATGATTTCAGCATGTAGAAAGAGGGTCTATTGCATTTTATGAAAAATGATATATGACCTTCTAAATTAGAAATTCAGAGATTTAATGTTGAGAAGTTGAGGCTTTTTATTGAAGACCCAAGACAGAGAAACTGGGAGCTTTTTCTGTTATATCTAAGATTCTAGGTCTGAGTGTCAGGTACTTCAGACCATCATTCTTGCAAAAGATACCAAGCAAAGAAGAATCCTGTGTGAGGTGTCTATTACATGGGAAGAGATTGCAAATCAATATTCCGTTTTATTAGCATGTGCAAAGAGAAAACATCTCCAGATACTTCTAAGCCTCAATCACACACTTGATGCCATCTTTTTTAATTTCATTCTTCAAGAGTCTCTCTTTCCCCAAAATCTTCTTCTCTTACATATGTACATTTAACCTCTCAACCTTAAATTTCCCTGTGCAAAGGAGGATAAATAGGCCATATCTCTGAACAGGACTAAGATTAGGCATAAAATTCATTACATCACTCCCTCTGGTGCACAATCAATCATTTTTATTACTTGATATTTTCTTCTTATTTTTTCTTTTTATTATACTTTATTAATAAGTAGGAGCTCTGTATGTACAAGTCATGCATTGGTACCACCATTTCCCTCCTCCCTGCCCCCATTCAACTGAGGGCCCTCTTCAGTAGGATTGCCCTGTGATGGAGGGCTACGAGTTATACAAGCAGCAGACAGTTATTGTTTTCTGAGGGAGGGTCTTCCTCTAGCCCAGACTGACCTAGAACTCACTCTATAGCCCTAGTTTGGCCTTGACCTCACAGCAGTTCTCCTACCTCAGCCTCTCAAGTGTTGGGTTAATGGTGTGGGCCTCCATGCCTAGCCAGTTTTCCTGTTTCTGCTGACTCTTCTCATTTTTCCAGGCTCTTAGGTCTCTGAAGCGTTCCCTACAGTCTGTGGTAGAGGACATCTCTCTGAGCTGGACTTTGCCTCCTGGTCTGTCTGTTAACATGCTTTCCCCAGAGCAGACAGTCATCTTTAGGGGTCAGAGGTTAATTTTTTATGCCCAGCTGATTGGCGTGATACCGGTAAGTCCCCATTCTTCTTTGTTCCTTTTCACAGAGTAGCTACTGCCCTGGCAGTTTCATTAAAGCTGATGGTTTAGAAATTCACCATGATATTGAATGGCCACCATGTAGACCTTCCCACCACATGAGGTGTCTGCCTTCATGAACATCTGATTGACAGATAGAAAGCATGTGTTGAACAGAGATCCACACTAGTTCTCATACCTTGTCTTGGTATCGCTCCATTTATCACTTCTACTGCTCCCTGTCTTGTAGTCATCTGAAGCTGAAGGAGAAGTAGAACTCAAATACAACCTCCATGGCAAGAGTTTTGAAGAGAAGGTGACATTTTCTCTACAACCAAAGCCTGATGATAAGTGAGAATTCAGTTTTCTTTCCCTTTCTCTTCTTTTTCCCTGCTATCTTTTTTGATTGGACTCCTTCCCTTCATTTTGAACACATTTCTCCATATTATAATCTATCTATCTATCTATCTATCTATCTATCTATCTATCTATCTATCTATCTATCTATCTATCATCTATCTATTTTTCCTTTCAACCCACTGAATTCTTTCTCTCTCCTTTCTCACTTGCCCTTCCTTCTGAGATACCTAACTTTTAAGGGCTACAAATAATTTGCATATCAAGTTTTCTCTAACTCCTTGCAAGTTTTCCTTTCAGTCTCACTATTCACCGTCTTGCTGCAAAGTGTATAATCCAGACCAAAGACATGGGCTTCAGAGAGACCCTAGCAAGAGATAAAAAAGAGGTCCTGAAAGTCAGCATTGAGTCTGGAGTCATGAGCTCCTTCACAGCTTTCATCGCCATAAACAGGGAGCTCAACGAGCCGGTGCAAGCACCCCTGGCTCACAGGGAGATCCCAAGACCAGTTCTTTTCAGTGCTTCCTCTCCGAGGTCAAGGAACTATAGTCCTGGTAAGTCTTATTCCATCTATAGCTCTATATATGTGAGCTCTATATATGTGAGAATATCATGTTAACATAAAGGTTTCAAAAAGTTCATGAGGTGTTATTTTTGTTGTTGTTGTTTTCTTGTCTAGATATAGAATTCCTAAAATCTTTTTAAATTTATATGAGAATTTTAATATGTAACTAGAGTGTAGTTAATCAGAATTCCTTTTCATTACTCTCTCCTGTCTCCTTTTTCCCACCACCATTTTACTGAGCCCCCTCCTCTTACCAATAGTTTATTCTTGTTCTCCTGTTTCCTCTAGGTCAAAGCATTTGTTGGCTAAGTATTTTGCAGATCTATGGATGTAACAGCATCCAATATGAGGTCATAAATGTACCAGACAATCCATGTCCAGAATATAGTGCCCCATAGTTCTCCTCCCACCCTTCCATATATGGCTCTTAGGTTCTTTCTGCTCCATCTTCTGCAGTGTTCCCTGAGCCTTGGAGGGTGTGGTAGAAATGTCTCATGTAGCGTTAAGCTTTCAATGTGCTCTTATATTCAGTGCTTTGATGAGGTTTGATTTTCCTCAGTGTCCATTGTTATCTCAAAAGAAATGGCCAGTGGTGAAAACAATACTGATATTCTTTAAAAAATATTGCATTATTTTCGAAGAGAAAGATGAGAGAGAGAGAGAGAGAGAGAGAGAGAGAGAGAGAGAGAGAGAGAGAGAGAGAGAGAGAGAGAGAAGGATGCCAGGGCACCTTGTCACTGCAAACAAATTCCAGATGCACGCACCACACTGTGCATCTGGCTTTACACGGGCACCGAGAAATTGAAACTGGGACATCAGGCTTTGCAAGCTAGTGCCTTTAACGACTAAGTACTCTCACAAGCATTATTTATTTAGTTATTTATAGACAAATAAGTGGAGAGAGGTATAAGAGGTAGAAATAAGGGATCGATAAGGGGAGAGAGAATATGGGTCCACCATGGCCTTTTGCTACTGTAAATGAATAGCAGATGCTTGCACCACTTTGTGCATCTGGCTTTATGTGAATACCAAGGAATTGAACCCAGGCTATCAGGCTTTGAAAGTAAGTACCTTTAACCACCAAGCCGTCTCTCCAGCTCTAGCACTCATATTCTTTCTGCACCTCCTTCACAATATTCCCTAAGCCCTGGTGAGTAGGACAGAGATGACTCATTGAGACCACTGCACTTGAATGTCACTTCTCATCACTTTGATAAGTTTTGGGTCTCCCCATAGTCTTTGCCATATGCAAAAAGAAGCTTCTTTAACCAAAAGAACAGTCCTACTCAATGGGCATAAATGTATTATTTGGAGGACAATTCAATTGGCATAATGTCTCCATTTAAACAAAGAACAGTGGCAGATTCCCAAATATGGCTCATAACATTTTTTGACTAGGTTATCAAGACCAGGCATGAATTCCCACCAATGGAGTGGGGCCAATATCCAACCAGAGAGCAGTTGATTACACTCATTGTTGACATGCTACTATTGCGATAGTGAGCATGTCTTTTCTGACTGGTTAGTTGTGCAGGTTGAAGGGTCCACTGCTGGTTACAACTTCTTCCACACCAGCCTGTATAGCAATTTGTAGAACTATGACAGCTAGCCAGTGGGGAGGAGGCTTCAAGCTCAGTTCCAGCTTGATTTCTCAGTGTCTTGTGACCTACCTTTGGCAATGGAGTCTTACCATATAGCTCTGATGGGCAACCAAGAGCACTGTCAGTAGCCTGTATTATTTTGGGGGATCACGAGCATCCCTGAACAGTGAGTCACTGGGGGCATGTCCCACCCATGGTACTGGGATGGGACTGAAACTTACAGCTTCTTGGTACAACATTCTCTACCTTTTCAGGTACTTCTGCCCAAGCTCACTTTATCTCTGTCTTTTAGTTCTGTTTTAAATTAACTATTAAAGAGGTTTCTTTATACTTATTTAGAAGATCCTTAGTTTTGTATATCTGTCTTCCCACCCTTTCCTCTCCTCTATCTTTTCTCCTTCCCTTACTTAGACTTTCTACCCCTCGTATTCTGTCCCTGCATTTACTACTACCCCATCCTTAATCCTTCCCCACTTCTCCTCCCTCTTGGCCTCTTTTCTAGCTCCCTGGCCTCTAGTCCTGACTCCATCTTAAATAGAGATCTAAACATTCAACGCTATGATCTACATATCATATAACTCTTTTAAGGAACTAGATTATATCTCATTGAGACAGGGATTTGAAATTAAGTGTGAAGAAAACAAGGAAACATTAAAACATATAAGATGCATATAAACTGAATAGAGTTTCACATCTGAAGATGAATTGTGTTCTTGATAATTAGGTGGTTAATGACCTAACAGATGGCTATTGACTGAAATGTCTTAGACCTGAGGTAGAAGAAGAGAAGAGCTGAGGGACAGGAAGGAGGAGATGTGAACGAGGTAGCAGGGATAATAATGAAGTGGAAAGCTGAGAATGAAGCAGGGTTGTTTGTCAAGTATGGCTGAGGGCCCAGTGAGGGTGACATCTTCACAAACTACTACAGAGCCTGCCTGAGGGTCCAGTGAGACATCTTCACAAATGACTCCAGGGCATTGCTGAGGGCTCAGTGAGGGTTATATCTTCACAAACTACTACAGAGCTTGCCTTAGGGTCCAGTGGAGGCTGACATCTTCACAAACTACTACAGAACCTGGCTGAGGGTCCAGTGGAGGCTGACATCTTCACAAACTACTACAGAGCTTAGCTGAGGGTCCCACGAGGGTGACGTATTTCCAAACTACTAAGGAGAATCATGGTTACTCTGTACTCTGATTCATTTCAGCAGTGCTTAGCAGCTTCTGCAGAAAAAAATGGAAGTGGGTGGCACATTGGCCTCATTTCAAAGTTGGGTTTTTTCCAGATGGGGATGATAAAGAGATATGGAATTTAAGCAATGGGTAAGCATGTGCAAAGTGTTGGGTGTGAGATGTATACTGAATACAGAAGAAAGTAAAAATGGAAGGACCTTGATTGTACGGAAAGACGAGCAGAATGAATGACTTGAGTGTATCAAACTGTCATCTGAGATCAAGTCAAATAAGCATCTCTAAATTAATACAATATAGATAATTGAATATTATTATTAACTTTAATTAATTTTGACCAATGGGATAATTCTGAATATTAAAAGGTTGCCATGATTTGGGAACTTGGTGCTGAAGTAGAATTGAGACAAAGTGCTTGGATTTGAGAAAGTCAAGATCGTTTGCATGAGTGTGCTGGATAGGCTATCTGCATGGCTGCAAAAAATCTCTTGAGATGTTGGCAGAGGTTGGAATGGAATGAAGTCAAAGTCTGGCTTCTATATACTTCATCGGATCACAGGAAGTGATGAACAAGTTGCAGGTTCACAACACTGAGGATGGTGGACATTAATCTAAGTGAAGGAGAAAGAATAATTACCCAAGGCTAAAGATGTTTCCAGGCCTGGGTGCTGTGTACATTGAGCAACAACCTCTTGGGAGTACTACAGCGAGATGAATTTTATAAGTGGATTAATTTATTTTATGTTAAGATAAATTCAGAAGGAGCTCCCTTTGTGATGCAGGAAAGATAGCTTATCATATTTCAGAAATTTTGGGGACAATAGCAAGGAGGAAGAGGGCTCAGTGGGTGAGGGTTTGTGCAGGAGAGGCAGCTCCTGAGGGAAGAATGAAGCAGCAGAGGTGGTGACAGAAGCTGAGAAGGATGGGGTGCTTGTGTCTCAAAGAATCTGACTGCACCATCTTTGTCAGCTCTAGAGAGCATGAACCTCAGTTTAAAGGTCTGTGTTGGTGTTTTTCAGCTGTCGCCATGCCAGCTTTGGCTGGTCCTCCTGCACCTCAGGCAACACACCGGCGGTTTGGTAAGAATCTTTTCAGTTCATCATGATGGTGTCTATGTCTTAAGTGAGCATATTTCCAGGGATATTTTCTAATCCATGTTTATCTGTCACACATATCAAACTAGTTGCATCCCAACCTCGTAACCTGATGACTGCAACCAGGTCTCTTAAAGAGGGTACACATGAAACGCACAAGATTCTTCCTTCTGCCAAAATGACCAACTTTAAAAGTAACCGTAAAGGTGAGACAAGCTATGGTTTGCTGTTCTAATCTTCTACCTTCTACTATATTATATCTTTTTCTCCCTGAGAGGTTATCTATTTGGGGGGCCAGGCTGTGATGAGACTTATGCAGGTCCTGTATTTTCAGAGTCATCCCAGCATTATTAGGCTACAATATAGGGCCCAGAAACCCCAGGGAAGTCTGGGATCATTGCCTGTTCAAGAAAGTCCTTTGTCATCCTGCCTGTAGATTGCCTGTAGGCAGGCCCTTAGCCCTCCCTGCACAGTCCTGCTGCCTTCCTGTCTGGGCCCTTGCTGCTCTGTCTATCCCCTCAGAAATTGGGCCTAATGATAAATCTGGAGGCTATCTCTCGGCGCACTTTTGCTACAGTCTATCTCTGAATGTCTATGAACATTTCTCAGGTATGCTTAGAGCCAATAACTACTTAATTTCACAACCTTTTCTATTCTCCTCAAAGTCCGTAGTGACAATTATATTGTGCAGCTGATATACCTCCAAAATGCAAATGGTTCTTGGGATATGGAGGAAGATCTGGCCAAGGTCCTGGGGACTAGTCTGGAAGACATGCAGGCGGCACACCCCGCCCAGGTGAGACCAAAAGACATTCAAAGGAATTTCCATGCAATAAGATAGTGTGAGAATTTGTATCAAATAATGCCTAAGGATGGAGGATAGAAGGGTGATCTAGACTAAATAAATTTCTACCTTGGGGGTTGAACATTTTTGTGATTGTGTTAGAACAGAACGAATAAGGAATTAGTTGGCTAGTTAGTTGGATTTTTTAAGAATGATGAATAACAAAGCAAAAACAAAAATCCTCTTCTGCCTCAGTTGTGTTTCCTGTTGGTCATGTTAGTTGTAAACGTCACAATTAGTGAGCCACTGCTTTGTGCCACACACTGTGCTGGCACGTAATGTTGATCCTGCTGCTTACCGTTCACATCAGTTCAGTAAGAGGGCTCCTTTCAGGTTTACTTCTTATATGTGACAAAACTGAAGCTTCAAGAGGTGCAATAACCTGCCGGGCAATCATGGCTGAGCGGCTGAGTGGCATTTAATGCTATGACTATCTTTGTAATCTCTGATGATAATTCCACTCTTGCACTTTCTTCTAAAGGGTTGCCTTCAGTGGGGGGCACAACCCTGATTTTAGGAAAAACTAATCCCAGGAGCTTGGCCACTTCTGAAAGTGGGCCAACTGTTTCCAGGAGAGGAACCTGAGAAGTGTGAGATAACTCCTGGTACTCCCAGCCCAGGAGTGCTCTAGTTGCCTCTGGCTGCAGTCTGGGGGAGAAAAACTGGAGAGAAGTTTAGTTTAAGCCTTTAGGAAACACACTACATCTGCTATTAAGGCTGCTCTGACCTTTCCATGGCAGTGGCTTCTGCATGAGAGTACACATTGGCATTTTTATTGGACAGCAAAAAACCAGTAATATGTGAACAAGTAGTACATGAGCAAAGGGTAAGGGACTTTTGACTCTGTACAACCCTTAAAAATTTATAGACCTATAACCACAGCCAATCAGTCAACCCAGGATAAGCCAGCAAGACAGACACCAATGATTTTCAACACAACCTAAAGCAGAAGTACAGAGACCACTAAGACCTCAACAATAAAGCAGCCTTAATACTCACCCACCATGACTCAGAGAACTGAGTGGAAGAGGGGGTGGAAAGATTGTAAGAGCCATGGTGGGGGAGAACTCCCAGAGACATTGCTCCCCTCAGTAACAACATACAAAGAGGGGTGGAACCGGGTTGACTCCTGGCCTCTCCATAACCTCCTACCCCATGGATTGATCCAGTTGGCCCACAGAGGAGGATATTCAGCTGATTGGGACAGGGAAGAGGGAAATCAGGGAATTGGGGACATCAACACTTTATTTGCATATTCAGTGTATCTAATTATGGATAATAAAGAGATGTTTTTAAAAAAAAT
>PVHP010022484.1:0-28382 GCA_004024765.1 Zapus hudsonius
GATGGCTGAGATCCTGGCAAGAGAGGAGCCACCACAGTCATATCGGGGAGGATCCATAGGGAACCCAGCAGACAATGACAGATGAACAAGGGACCTATAACCACAGTCATTCAATCAACACAGGATAGGCCAATGAGACAGAAACCAAGGATTTTCGACACAAGGACCCCTAAACTCGCAACATTAAAGCAGCCTTATTACTCACCCACCACGACTCAGGGAACTGAGCGGAAGAGGGGGCGGAAAGATTGTGAGCGCCGTGGTGGGGGAGACTGTCCGGAGGCATGGCACCCATCAGTAACAACACACTTGGGCCAGGAAGACCGGGCTGAGTACTAGGATATACAGGATCCCCTGCCACAAGGACTAATACAGACAGCCCACGGAGGAGGATATCCAGCTGATTGGGGATGGGGGGGGGGAATTGGGGAATTCGGGATAACAACGCATTGTTTGCCCACTAAATAATGTAGCTCATTATGGACAATAAATCTATATTAAAAAAAGAAACTTTAATATATAATAAACGTAATGCCAAGTGGTCATATTCCTACTGGGCTACCCTTCCACCTGGCCCCCATTCCACGAGGGCCTTCTTTGTGCAGGTCCTCTGTAGATAGCATCAGCTGCTGTGAGGAAGACAGGATTGCAAAGCACTCCTCGCCTTTCTTTTACCCTCTGTCACCTCTTCCACCATGGTCCCTGGGCCTTGGAGGGTGTGACAGAGATGTCTCAGAGCTCAACATCTGACTTTTTTTTTTTTTGCCTCAACTAGAATAAATTATGTGGCCATATTCACAAGGGCTTCAAAATGAAAGGTTCATTTCTTGCTAACTGTAAGGCATTATACAATGAGACAGGGTCAAGGGAGTAGCCACGATGTCCACCAATGCCATCCCCCTGGCTAGAATGAAAGGCTTCGGGGGTCTTGAATCAGCTCTTAAATGCCTGGCCAGAAGTGTCACGTCAGGAAGTGACACATCAAGTTGTGTCAGAAGTGATGCTATTCTCACAACGAGTTCAATAGCTCCATTTAGCCATGAGGTAGGCGGAGAAGGGTGACTAGTCCATCAGCCCCCGAGGCTGACTTCTCAAGCTGCCAGTACGGGGAGAGTAGCTACCTGATGGGCTAGCCTTGGCCAATGCACCCTGCATGTATGTCATGGCCCAAAATAAATGTGTCCAGAAGATCAAGGGCTTTGTTCTTGGCAAAAAGAGTAAGAGATGCTTATAACAATAAAAGACAAAGTGTTTATGAATAAGCCTTATGGAGACCTATTTCTTTGCTAGTTAATGATATTTATATGTTAGCAGAGAGTTTGGTCAGAGTAGCCTGTGGAGGTGGATAATGTTGTACCCAGAAGCCATGGGCTGTTATTAGAAAAATTTCAGTGCCTGGGTGGGATATCTTCCAGTGAGTTCTTGGCCAGGAGGCCCTTGATTCCCCGAAACATTACAGGCTATTGCCAAGGCTCTTGGTCGCCCACCAGCGCTAAATGGTAAGACCCTACTGCTGAAGACTCCACACGCCTGGGCTGCAGGTCACTGAGAAATCAAGCTGGAGCTGAGCTGAAGCCTCCTCCCTGTGAACTAGCTGTCATGATGCTGAAAAGAGCTCTGCAGGCTGCGTGGGCATAAAAATCATCAATGGTCTTAAGCAGCAGTGGACCCTGCAAGCTCAATGGCTGACCAGCCAGGCCAAATATAACTACTGATGAAATGGCTGCATGTCTGTTATGGGGAAAACCAACTGCTCTCGGATTGGACTGAAGGCCTGCTCTTTGGTAGGGAATTCCTGCTTAGTACTGAAAACCTAGTAAAAAACCTATGATAGGGAAGGTCATTAGTCCTAGGGGGAAACTGCTGCTATTGTTTGGCTAAACTGTTCTCTAAATAGTTATGTTAATGCCCAAATTATTAATGCTAATCTCACTTTTGGTTAGAGAAGCTTTTTTTTTTTCTAGATGGCGATGCCCATGGGGTGACTCAAAACTCAACAAAGTGCTGAGAAGGGACAGTGGATTGTTAGCATTAAATGAGACATCTCCATCCCACTCTCCAAGGCTCAGGGACCATTGTGGAAGAAGCACAAAGTGGCCTTGAATGTTCATGACTTCCCAGTGGCTGACACTACCTTCACAAGACCTGCAAAATAAAAAGAAAAAAAAAAAAAGAAAGAAAGGAAGGAAGGAAGCAAAAGAAAAAGCCAGGTGGGCACGGTGGTATACACCTTTAGTCCCAGCACTCTGAAGGTAGAGAGGTAGGAGGAGGATCAATGTGAGTTCGAGGTCAGCCTGGGACTACTACATAGTGGATTTCAGATCAACCTAGGCTAGAGTGAGAACCTACTTCAAAACAAAAACCAAACCCAAACAAAATAAAACAAAACAAAAAACCCCAATGACAGATGAAAACTGTCAATAAAGTTTAAAGAAACTGAACATAGAAATTTACACTTAAAACATTTCCCTGTTAGAGTAAATCAATACATGTCCTATTTTGCTTAAAAAAAGAAAAGAAAAGATGGGCTGGAGAGATTGCTCAGTGGTTAAGGCATTTGCCTGCAAAGCAGAAGGACCCAAGTTTGATTCCTCAGTACCCACATAAAGCCAGATGCACAAGGTGGCACATGGGTCTGGAGTTCATTTGCAGTGGCTGGAGGTCCTGGTGTGTCCATTCGCTCTCTCTCTCTCTCCTCTCTCAAATTAATTAATTAATTAATTAATTAATTAAATAAAAGAAGACGTGTTGTTTGCCTGGGTGATCCAGGTTAGAAAGAGCAGAGCAGGGCTTACCTGATGGCTCCATTTCTTCTCTTCTTCATGTTGTAGAATTCTGGTTCTGTCCTTCTGTTCCTGGAACGCCTTCTCAGATGCACACTGCAGGGCAGTTGTGGCTGCAGATGAAAATGCAAAACGGTTAAGGTTCTTGCCTGTAAAGCCTGAGGACCTGGGTTCAATTCCCCAAATGCACAAAGTGGCACATACATTTGGAGTTCACTTGCAGTAACTGAAGGCTCTGGCATGCCCATTCTCTCTGTCTCTCTCTCCTTGCAAGTAAATAAATATTAAAAAAAATAAAGTCACTTGCTTGAATATCCTGCCAGCCTGGGTCCAATTCCCCAGAGCCCACATAAAGGCAGATGCACAGAGTGGTGCATGCATCTAAAGTTTGTTTGCCATGGCAAAAGGCCCTGGTGTACCCTTTAATCCCAATACTCAGGAGGCTGAGGTATGAGGAGCACTGTGAGTTTGAGGACAGTCTGAGACTATATAGTGAATTCCAGGTCAGTCTGGGTTAGAGCGAGACCCTATCTCAAAACAAAAAACAACAACAGCAAACCCCAAAGGGCTGGAGAGATAACTCAGTGGTTAAAGGTGTTTGTTTACAAAGCTGAATGGCTCAGGTTGGATTCCCTAGTACCCACATTGAGTCAGAGGCACAAAGTGGTACATGCACCTGGACTTCATTTGTAGTGACAAAAGGCCCTGGTGCATGTATTTTCATCATTCTCCTTCTGTGTACAAATAAATACAAATATTTTTTAAAAGACAAATAACAAACTTGGCAATATAGTCCTTCCTTCTAGCTGCTTCTTCCTCTGGCCAAGAAGTGGCTCTGTACAGCCCCTGTCCTTACTGTTCTTTACTTAGGATGTATATAAATGGCCACCTTGCCACCAGCTTTCCCCACTAGAGCCTTTGAGCATCTCAGTGTGTGATTCTTTACCTTGCACCACATGTGCCCAGGGAGAAGCCCTCATGAGGAAGGTAACTCCCCATCAGGCCCAGCAATGCCCAGCAATTCTGCCTGGACTCTCCCAGAGCCTCAGCTGCCTAATGTGTGGGACCAGGGCAATTACACTGCCTCCCACGTGGAACTAGAGACATCTTTCTACCAGAAAATAGCACATAAAACAGGCATGGTGGCTTATCCTGTAATCCCAGAATTGGGGAGACTGACGGGGATCATTGTAAGTTCAAGGCCAGTCTGAGCGACAGGGTAAATTCTAGTTCAGTCTGGGCCAGAATGAGACTCTGCCTCAAAATAAAATTTAAAAAATAAAGGAGGCGGGCTGGAGAGATGGCCCAGCGGTTAAGGCACCTGCCTCCAGTGCCTAAGGCCTCAGGTTCAACTCCCCAGGACCCACATAAACCAGACCACAAAAGGTGGTGGCCCTGGTGTGCGCGCTCTCTGTCTCTCTCTGTCTCTCTGTATTCTTGAAAATGAATAAATAAAATATTTAAAAATAAATAAAAAAATAAAGGAAGGAAGGAAGGACAGAAGGAAACAAGGAAATAGCTAATTACATATAAAGATAATAAAAGCTGGGCTGGAGAGATGGCTCAGTGGTTAAGGCACTTTCCAGTGCCTAAGGCCCCGGGGTTCAAGTCCTCAGGACCCACATAAGCCAGACCCACAAGGTGGTGGCCCTGCTGTTCTCTGTCTCTCTCTCTCTTTGCTTGAAAATGAATAAATAAAATACTTAAAAAAGATAATAAAAGCTAATGAGCTGGTTGTGGCGGCTCATGCCTACAACCCCAGCCCTGAGTACCAGGAAGATGCTGACCCTGAGGTCAGTCCCATCACGATAGGACCAGGAGTCAGTGTCCCTGAGTCCTGAGCTCCCAGGACCAGGTTAGGTGACAATCTGTGCAGACTTTCATGATTCTCCAGGCTCTGCTGCTGGTTCTCAGTATCAGCAGCACCTGGTCACAGCTGAAGAAATTCAGAAGAAGATCGTTCCTGTTTGAGCATGAATTGTCCCCATGGCTCATGGGCTGAACAAGTGGTTCCCTGCTGGTGAGGAACCCTTAGGAGGCGGGGTCTCTGGAGGTGGGTCTTAGGAATTATGGCCTCACTTTTCTTCTGGCCGACCTTTCTTTCTGCTTCCTGACTGCCAACACATGCAACCAGTCAACATGCTTTCTCCCCCACAATGGACTATATCCCCTAAAAACGCAAACCGGAATAAGCCCTTCTTCCCTGAAGTTGCTCCTGCCAGGCATTCTGTCACAGCGATGAGAGAAGTGGATAAAATCTTGGGCTGGAGAGATGGCTCAGTGGTTACAGGTTCGCTTCCTCAATGCCCCACGGAAAGCCAGATGCATAAAATGGTGCATGCATCTGGAATTTATTTGCAGTGGCAGGAAGCCCTGGTGTATCCATCCTCCCTCTCTCTGCTTGCAAATAAATAATAAGTAAAAATTCTCCCTTCAGCCCACTTCTAGAGGCTCCTGTGTGACGATCTGGGGTAGGTCCACAGAGTCAGCATCTGATTTTTATGTACAGAGTGGATAACCTTTGAATTCTGGTCTAAACTGTTTATCTGGTACTTGAACTTCACCTACAATCTCATCGATAGCTCCAAACTCATCGAAACACCTCGGACATAGAGAACTCATTCTATTGCCCAGCAGCTCTGCGGGCTTGAAACCAACAAGTCCACAAACCAGTCTTTGAGCCTGGGCTGAAATCTGCCTGCGTAGCTGCTGCTCCCTTGAGGCCCAGAAGCTAACCTCTGAGACACACTGAACAAAGCTGCCCTTTCTTCTCCATTAGGGCGCTTCAGACACTTGGAGAACATGATTGTTTTGTGAGAGCATCTTCCTAGGTGGAGCCTTCTCTTCCTTCAGATGGTCCCTGTCAGACAGTTTAAAATTTTTTTTAAAGAATATTTTTATTTCCAGAGAGAGAGAGAGAGAGAGAGAGAGAGAGAGAGAGAGAGAGAGAGAGAGAGAATGAGAATGAATGGGCGCACCACAGCTTATGCAAAGAGCTCCAGATGCATGTGCCACTTTGTGCATCTGGCTTTATGTGGGTACTGGGGAACTGAACCCTGGTTGTTAGGCTTTGCAGGCAAGTGCCTTAACTGCTGAGCCACTTCTTCAGCCTTCAGACATAGTTTTAAGATTTCTTTTTTTTAAATCTTATTTATTTATTTGAGAGAAAGAGAGAGAGAGAGAGAGAGAGAGAGAGAGAGAGAGAGAGAGAGAATGGGCACAACAGGGCCTCCAACCACTGCAAATGAACTCCAGACACATGTGCCCTCTTGTGTATCTGGCTTTACATGGGCACTGGAGAATCGGGAATAGAACTCAGGTCCTTCTGCATTGCAGGCAAGCGCCTTAACCGCTAAGCCATCTCTTCAGCCCTAGTTTTAAGATTTCTTACCAAATGTATTGTGTTCTACTCTATTCTAATTTTCCTGAATCCTTTTGAAAATGTACTTTCCAGAAATATACACAGCAGACTAGGTGTAGTGTCAACAGCTCATAACAGGTCAGGTGATGTTCTCATTAACATAACCCGCCGAGGATCTCATGGGATGGGGCTGGGGAGATGGCTCATTGGTTAAATGGCTTGCCACAAAGCCAGGTGTGGAGTTGTGTAACTGTCACCCCCCGCATTCAGGAGGTGGAGACAAGAGGATCCCTGGAGCTGCTAGCCAGCTAGTCTAGCCTAACCGGTGAGACTCAGGTTCAGAGGTCAGGGAGCAACTAAAGAAGACAATATCTGGCTTTTGCATGCACGCACACGCACATGCACACGCACGCACACACGGGCACATGAAAAAGATCTCACGAGATATTTAGCAGCTGTATCAGTTTTGTTGACTCATGAGGGTGGGGAGAGCACCGATGGGGCGGGTTACTCACGTGCGTCTTTATTAAGGAGATCCTGCGGTTCCGACGTGGGTGAGTGATCTGAGTCTTTGCGTCTCTGGAAGAAATGAGATAACGATGAGCTAAGAGTGAAGGACGTGAGGTCAGTGTGAGGACGGATGAAGGCAAGACTTACAGTTGCATGTATAGAACCTTGTCCCACGCAAGTCTTCTCCCCACACAGCCTGAGGCAGCTCTCCCTCTACCCCAAGAGTTTCCAGAGTGGGACTTCCCATCACTACCAGGGAAGCCCTCAGTGCAGGGCTTGGTGGCAGCAGGCTGCCCCAGGATGCCCACACCCGTGCCCACCTCTTCTTTCTCCCAGACATCTTCCTGTAACACCACCTCAGCTATGGGCCTGAGATGCTTTAAGGTTTTCAAACTCTCAACTCAGAGGTGATTTCTCCTTCAGGCTCCATGGCTACCCCACCTCTGTGCTCAGCCTCAAACAGGCCATCTCCTTTAAGTGCTCCTTAAAGGCTCAGGGAGCCTCGCTGAAGAAGGAGCAGAAAGAATGTAAGAGCAGGAGGAGGGAGAAGGGGGCTTCTGGATAGACACGGCAGCTACACTTCTGAGGAGTGCTTCACCAACCACGGTCAAGGGTACCTGGAAGACACCCTCAGGGGAGCTGATGGCAGCTAGTGGTTGCTGGGAGAGGGGAGGGGAGTCAGGCTCATGAGGGACGTAGCCACTGGTAAGTTGCCCATTCCACAGGCAATGACCTTCTACCCACGATCATGTGAGCAACCCCGACTTAACTCAAAGGCATGGAAGCAAAGTGGGGACTCACGGGGAAGAAGAGGAATAAGACAGGGTACTTGGAAGGAATAAGATCAAAATACATTATACTATATGAAAATGTCAAAACTAGAAAAATCAAAATTAGGAAAAGTCAGTTGATAAAGAAGTTACAAAAACATTCATTCATGAGCATTCATTATAAAATCAAAACAAGGGCTGGAGAGATGGATTAGGGGTTAAGGCGTTTGCCTACAAAGCAGAAGGACCCTAGTTTGATTCCCCAGGACCCACGTAAAGCCAGATGCAGTTGACTTGCAGTGGCTCGTGCATCCATTCTCTCTCTCTCTCTCTCTCTCTCTCTCTCTCTCTCTGTGTCTCTCTTTCTATCTACCTCTTTCTATCTCTCAAATAAATAAATAAATTAAATATATTAAAAAAAATAAAACCAAAACATTACTTTTGTCAAAGGTAAATCTTAGAATAAAAATCATTAAAAATGGCCTGAACTTGGCTTGGGAGATGGCTCAGCAGTTAAAGGCACTTGCTTGCAAAGCTTGTCACCCTGGGTTCCATTCTCCAGGACCCACAAAGTGGCACTTTCATCTGGAGTTGATTTGCAGTGGCAAGAGGCCCCAGAACACCCATATTCTCTCTCTCTCCCTCTTTCTGTCTCTAGCTCTCTAAAATAAATAAAAACACTTGAGAAACAATTGCCTGAACTCCAGACCCACTGACATCTTGCTGGATGCGGAAGGGAAGATAATCCAGTGAAGACTTCAGGAACAGGCCGCCCTTCCCCCACAGCGCCAGGCCTGGGACGCATCTGTCCCTGGCAAAGTGAGCAAGGCTCAGCACTCCCCGGGGCAGGCCTCCATCACCTTGTGGAGACTTCCCAGACAGAAGAGCCGAGGCCTGGTCCCAAGCTCAAGCCAGAGGACTGTCAACACGGGATCTGGGGAAGTGACAGGAAGCAGGAGGGACACACACACAGCCCAGTGGTGACTCTGGGTGATATTTTTATAGGAGCAAGAATGCCTGCATTCCAGCCTGGCTTGGCTGTCCCTTCCCTCTTTAATCCCATTGCCTGGGGTTCCAGGGCTGAGTATGTAATCTAAGCTCCTCTCCTGTGCTGTGAGGGGCAGCTTGTGACAAACAAGGACAGTTGGTTACAGTCAGACATGGTGGTGCACTCCTATAATCCCTGCAATTTAAAGGCTGAGAGAGGAAGATTGCAAGTTCAAGGCCAGCCTGGGCTACATAGCTCAAAACAAAACCAAAACCAACCAACAAACGAAAGACACAGTCATACTGTCCATCTGTTCAAGCCGCACGGTCAGGCCTGTGAGAACTAGAGATCATTGAGCCAAGTGGTTAGGAATGCCAGGAGTCCAGAAGCACCCGGATCTGGTTTCAAGTCCTACACCCAAAACAGGTGTGCCTGTATAAGCTCTCTGGGCCTTAGTTTCCTCATGAAGGTGTTGTACGAAGCACCTGCAGTGTCTAGCCTATTCCAAGGATGGCAGAAGGTTCTTGCTTTTTGTCTGAGAAAGGTGGTAGGAAGCTTCTGCAGCCTTCTTTGGCTGCCACCATGCCCCACGTGTGGTCATCTGAAACCAGAGTCCTGAGCCTGCTAAGTAAGCACTCTATCCCCGAGTCAATACCAATAACAAAGAAAAACCAGACAGGCAAGAAAACCTGATCTCCACAGGCCTCTCAGGTGTAGGAGCTGCTAGCGTGCCTTCTGCAGGCTTGGAGGCCAGGATCGTAGCCAAGTGCCAGACATTCCCAAAAGTTTCAGTTCCAGATGAAGAACTATCCTCCCAAAGAGGCAGCCAGCGAGGCATGGTGACAGTAATGAGCTTCCTGTCACTGGGAGCATGCAAGAAGTTGAGAGTCAATCATCATTTCTCGGGTTGCACTGAGTGATCTTTGAGGACCTTCAATTTGATGGGCTCTCAACTGGGCCCTGAAGCAGGGGCTTAGGGGTGAGGGTCGAGAGTGTCTGAGCCCCAAGAAGCAGACTCCCTGCTGGGCCTAGGGCCACTTCCTTCCTCTTTACTCAGGCATGCTCACTAGATTTACCCATGGGGCTTGGCCTTCAGGACCGGGGTGACTCAGTCTCTGGAGACTGTTGGTTCACACCCTGCACAGGGTCAGAGGTGCCTTTCCGGTTATGGGACTCAGCCTAGGTGGGGCCCCAGTGCTATTAGTTTACAGTAAGTGCAACCACAGGCAGAGTCCTCAAGCGGAGGTAGAGGCAGGAAGAGGGTGGGGGTGGAGTCCCAAGAGGGCCCCACTAGGGCTTTGGGGAGGAAGGGTGGGACCTAGATGCTCAGCACTGAGAGATTTTCATATTCATATCCAAATCACACGCGACTCAGATGGAGGGCATCTCATGACAGGCCTCCACTCCCCCACCTCTAAGATGAGAGCAATATTTTACTAAGGACAGGGGATGCAGTTCAGTGGGGAGAGTTCCAACCCCAGCTCACGCCTGTCATGTCAACACTCAGGAGGTGAAGGAGGAGGAGCAAAAGTTCCAGGCCAACCTCAGCTCCATAGCAGTTGGAGACCATGGGCTGCATGAAACCCGTCTCAACAACAACAAGAAGAGGGGCTTAAGATGGGGCTTAGTGGTTAAAGGCTTGGGTTTGACTTCCAGGACCCACAGGAAGCCAGATGCACAAAGTGGCACATGTGTCTAGAGTTCATTTACAGTGGCAGGAGGCCCTGGTGTGCCCATTCCCTCCCTCCCTCTCTCTTTGCTTGTAAATTAATAAAAATATTTTTACAAAGAAAGGAAGAAAAGAAAGAAGGAAGGAGACAGACAGACTTTGCTGAAGTGTTGCCTGAATTTGATTTGATTTGCACCCCACTGGGGACACTAAGGGATTAGCTCATCCCCTTTATATATCACAAAGCATGAGGTCAATGCCACTTCTTGCCACTTACCGGCTGCCCCGGGCATCATCCAAGGGAGAAGTCCAGCCCGCACCCCTTGGCTGTGCTGTAGGCATCACCGTTTTCTAAACACCTGCACGACCTGTTCACTATGGTCTCTGGGGCTCCTACCTGACCACGAGGAAAGAGGCCACTTTCCTCTTCAACATCTCTCCGCATGTGCCATCCGTGTCCAGCCAACCCACACAGAGAGCACCAGCTGTCTTTTTTAAAAAAAATATTTTATTTATTGGGCTGGAGAGATGGTGCAGTGGTTAAGGCACTTGCCTCCAGTGCCTAAGGCCCTGGGTTCAATTCCCCAGGTTCAATTCCCCAGGACCCACATAAGCCAGACCCACAAAGTGGTGGCCTTGGTGTATTCTCTCTCTCTCTCTCTCCGTATCTCTCTGCTTGAAAATGAATAAATAAAATATTAAAAGTATTTTGTTTAGGGCTGGAGAGATGGCTCAGCGGTTAAGGCACTTGCCTCCAGTGCCTAAGGCCCTGGGTTCAATTCCCCAGGACCCACATATGCCAGACCCACAAGGTGGTGTCCCTGGTGCTCTCTTTCTCTCTCTCTCTGTCTCTCTCTCTGTATCTCTCTGCTTGAAAATGAATAAATAAAAATATTTAAAAAAATAAGCTTGCTACATTGCTTATGTAAGATAAATGGAAAATTTCCAAAATAAACTTTAAAAAATATATTTTGTTTATTTATTTGAGAGGGAGAGAGAAAGAGAGAGAGAGAGACAGAGACAGAGAGAGACAGAGAGAATGGGCACGACAGGGCCTCCAACCACTGCAAATGAACTCCAGACACATGCGCCCTCTTGTGCATCTGGCTTTATAGGTGCTTAGGAATTGAACTCAGGTCCTTCTGCATTGCAGGCAAACGCCTTAATGGCTAAGCCATCTCTTCAGCCCACCAGCTGTCTTTTGAACAAGGCCCCACTTCACAGATGCTGAGGCTTAGAGAAAGAAAGGTTGCCCAACAGTACGGTCTGAGTTTTTCCTAAGAGGTCACCTTCTCTTCTATCTGCTTCCCAGGGGTCTGGAAATTCTGCCCAGCTCTGAGGACTTAAGTTGGCAAAAGTACTAGATAGCACTTGTACAGTTAGGCCAGCCTGGAGGCAGAAGGACCCCCGAATGAGCTAGACAGGTAGTGGTGTCAGTGGCTGGGGCATCTGGGGTCAAGGTCAAGGCTTGTCACATGCTTGCTGTGGTGATTGTGCTTCCTTGTCAACTTAACTGGATCTAGGATCACCTAGGACAGATACCTTTGTGTGTGTGTGTGTGTGTGTGTGTGTGTGTGTGTGTGTGTGTGTGTGTGAGAGAGAGAGAGAGAGAGAGAGAGAGAGAGAGAGAGAGAGAGAGAGAGAGAAAGTTTCCAGAGAGGCTTAACTAGGAGGGAAAGCCCACTTTATTTTTTCATATTTTCATTTATTTGCAAGGAGAGAAAGAGAGAGAATAGGTGCACCAGGGCCTCTAGTCACTGCAATTGAACTCCAGATGCATGTGCCATTTTGTGCATCTGGTTTGACATGGGTACTGAGGAATCAAACCCGGTTGTAAGGCTTTGCAGGCAAGCGTGTTAACCACTGAGCCATCTCTCCAGCCCACGGCCCACTTTAAACACGGTGGTACCATCTCATGACCTGGTGTCCTGAACGGAACAGTTCCAGTTCCTGAATGCAGGGCCAGCTGCCTTAGGCACTTGCCACATGCCTTCCTCATGAACGTCCTCACGTCATGAGCCCAGATAAGCCCTTGCTTCCTTAAGTTGCTTTTGTCACAGCAATGAGAAGACGAATGACTCCTTGCTTTTCTTGGGCGAGCACCTAGCACCCTCCCCTCTCTGGCCTTCTGCTTCCCCTCTTGGTGGTGTGGCACTGGGCCATGGGAAACTCCAGAGCCCATCTGGATCTGACACACTGCAGATGGGAATAAGGGGACCAGTAAGGTCACCGTGCCGGCTCACGTGCCATCACTCCTGCCACGCACGTTTGTCTTGGGCAGGGAAGGGGCTGACACACTGGGCTGTCAGCTCTGTCATGGAGGAGGACAGGAAACAAGGGGCTTGGCTCATGAGGAAGCAGTGAGAACTCAATGCCTTCGTGTCACCCTCCCCTTTCCAGCAGCTCAGGCTCTAGTCACAGGACAGCAGAACTTCCTGGATTGGAGGATGACAGCACAGTGGCCACCTCCCAATATGCTCCCCAGTCCTGCAGTTTCGTGGCAAGCAAGGAGAAGACCCCTTAGTGAGGGCAAGGAAGTGGTGTGGCTGACACTGACCTTGAACTTTTGATCCTCCAGGCTGCACTTCCCAAGTGCTGGGACCATAGAATTCACAACATATGATTCAGAAAGTATGTCACCAAAGGTTGTATCTCAATGGCAATGACTCCTGTCATTTTTTCTAATGTGCTTTATATTGTAGGGTCTTGCTGGCTCTTTATGACACAGAGATGTGGCTGAAACCTCACACCTTCCAGAGTGTCCAGTGCATGGGTGCCTGGATTGGAATGACTGGTGAGGCATTTTTTTCTGGGCTGGGGCAGAGGGTGCAGGGTGCCCTTGTGTGATTGGACAGCTCCTTCATGTTCCCTGCTGGCCCACTGCAACCCCCAGCAAAAGGTCAGCTGTGCCCCATATCCCTTCTGCCAAGGACACGCTCCCACATATCCATCCCTTCAAATCCCAGCCACAGGCCATGTCTAAGGAAGTGATGAAGGCAGGAGGGGGTGTGAAAAACTACAATACAAACAAGCAAACCGGAGAAGCTGGCTGGGGAACCAACTGCCCAGGATCTTAGGTAGCCATTAAAGAATCATGTTCCCATGGATGACTTACCATGGGACAATGCCCCCAGCAGAGTATTGGACAAGTAGAAAATAACCATGTGTAATATATTCCCTGTCTTATAAAAAGAGTCACCCTTGTGTATGATATATGTGGGAAAAAAAAAAAAAAACCTGAACCAGATGTGTGGAACCAAGTGTGGTGGCATATACCTGTTTTCCTCTCACTTGAGAGGGAGAGGCAGTAGGCAGGAGAATCAGGAGTTCAAGGTCATCGTTGACTATAGAGTGAGTTTGAAGGCAGCCTGGGATACATGGACTGTGTCTCTAAATTTTTTTTCAAACTAAACTAACCAACCAACCAAACAAAAATCTACAGAGAATTCCACTGAACTATACACAGCGGCTATATTTTAATGGTGGGCTTAGAAACCTTTTCTTTCCTTTGCTTTCCTCTTGCTTTTCTTCCTCCTTTCCTCCCCTCTCCACCCTCCCTCCCCCCCCTCTCTCTTTCCTTCAGCAGAGTGTCACCCAAGCCCAGGCTGGCCTATAATTCACAGTGATCCTTATACCTCAGCCTTCAGAGCCGCCACACCTGGCTCAAATTTCTTTGTAATTTCCCCAAATTTCTTTATTTCTTCTTTCTTTCTTTCTTTCTTTCTTCCTTCCTTCCTTCCTTCCTTCCTTCCTTCCTTCCTTCCTTTCCTTCCTTCCTTCCTTCCTTCCTTCCTTCCTTCCTTCCTTCCTTCCTTCCTTCCTTCTTTCTTTCTTTCTTTCTTTCTTTCTTTCTTTCTTTCTTTCTTTCTTTCTTTTTTGGTATTCGAGGTGGAGTCTCACTCTAGCACAGGCTGACCTGGAATTTACTATGTAGTCTCAGGCTGGCCTCAAGCTGATGGCTATCCTCCTACCTCTGCCTCCCAAGTGCTGGGATTAAAGGTGTGTGCCACCACGCCCTGGCTTTTCCCAAATTTTGAAATGTAGTCTTCAAACACAATAATGACAATAATTAGATTTCTTAGCTGGAATCCTAAATATGTGCTAATCTGAGATTTGTATGCCTTCTACTATTCTTACCTAACTAACCACTGACCTCTGTTTGAACCTCCCTAAGATTGGGGAACTCTCACAAGAAGTGGAAACCTGGCTCCCCTCCCCCACTAGCCACAGCCCTGCATTTGGGAACATGACAAGGTGGTTCCCCATGCCCCCTGACAGCGGAGATCCAAGGGTTCCCATGCCCCCTGACAGCGGAGATCCAAGGGTTCCCCATGCCCCCTGACAGCGGAGATCCAAGGGTTCCCATGCCCCCTGACAGCGGAGATCCAAGGGTTCCCCATGCCCCCTGACAGCGGAGATCCAAGGGTTCCCCATGCCCCCTGACAACGGAGATCCAAGGGTTCCTCATGCCCCCTGACAGCAGGGTTCCAAGACCAGAGTCTAGGCTGAATCTCCCAACACCTGCCCTTAGGAACATTCGTTTCCCTTATCCTCACATCCCTGCTTGCTTTCCTTTGATACAGTCTAGGCAGTGGTGCCTTTAAAGTATAACTTTAATTATGCTTCATTTTCCCTTTTCACCTTGCAGTCAGGCCACCAGGGACTCTAGTCCATGGAACCTTTGACTGAATCAGCAGAACGAGCCCATGACACAGGAGCATTGTTGGACCTGTCCTAGAGATGAAGATAAGGAGCCGTTTCTAAGATGCCGTCATAGACTTTGGAGGCAAGCAGGGTGGAAGCAGCTCCTGGAGCTCCGTGCAGGTGTGGTGGAGGCACACACTCAGGAAAGAGTGCGTGGGGTTCGTCTAGGTCCTCTAGTTCAATGAGAGAAAGAATGATCACCAAGGGGTGACAGGACAGCTGAGAAGTGGCCACAACAGAAGGAGCCAGCCACCCAGGGCTCCAGGCACACAGCTCCGTGGCCGGGGAGGGAACAAGCCTCGTGGATCAGAAAAGTATGCCACGCAGCCTACGCACAGGACAAGGCTGCAGCTCTCAGAGCCAGGAATCCACCTGGGGGTCAGCAGTGGAGAGGAGGTCTACTTTGCTATTCCTTGTGTCTGGGAGGGCTCTGGCCACGTGTCATGTTGAGAGGAGGCCTGAGAACAAGGAAGAATCATGTCAGGGAGCCTTGGGACAACCTGCCCCAGAGCAAGACAGCCATGAGAGAGGGGCAGTGTGAAGGGGAAGACCCAATGCCGAGGCAAAAAGTCGAGGGGACGATGGGCACAGCCCTACCCTCCGTGTCGTAGGTGAGCCCGTCACCCCAGGAATGAGCCCAGCTTGAGGTCAGTGGATGAAGTCATCTCTGAAGCTCCCTGCTCACCATGCAGGTCACCAGCACAGGGACTGAGACCCCAGGAGCTCCTGCAGACAGACTGCCATGGCCTCCTTCCTCTGGGTATAAGCTGAGCTGGTTTGGAGAGTAAGCAGGTTGGTCCACAGCATTGCGTTTGCTTCACCCACTCCCAGATCACTCAAGAGGCACCCAAGGGTGTCATAGGCCAGACAATGAGGGACTCAGGAGTGTGGGAAAGTGTGCCAGCCCATAGACTGCAAAGGCAATCCTGGCCAGACTGGTCAAGAAGAGAGTCTTCTCCTCCCCTTCTCCTCCTCCTTTCTTTTTCTTTTTTTTTTCTTTCTTTCTTTTTTGTTGTTTTTTTCAAGGTAGGGTCTCAATCTAGCCCTGACTGATCTGGAATTACTATATAGTCTCTCAGGCTGGCCTCAACTCATGACAGTCCTCCTACCTCTGCCTCCTGAATGCTGGGATTAAAGGTGTGCCACCATGCCCAGTGACAGTCCATTTATTTTTTTAAAAATTATTTATTTGCAAAGAAAGAGAGAGAAAAAAGAGAGAACGGGTATGCCAGAATGAACTCTGGATGAAAGTGCTGTTTTGTGCTCCTGGGGAATTGAATCTGGGCAGTCAGGCTTTGCAAAAAAGCACTGTTAACCCCTGAGACATCTCTCCAGCCTCAACTTTAATCATAAGTATATGTCTATGCCTTGCTTGGGTTGGTTTCATGGCTGCTGAAGCAGGTTTTGTTTTTCTTTTTTTTAAAATATTTTATTTATTTATTTTCAAGCAGAGAAATACAGAGAGAGTCATTCGTCTTCTCATTGCTGTGACAAAAGCAACTTAAGGAAGCAAGGGCTTATCTGGGCTCATGACGTGAGGACGTTCATGAGGAAGGCATGTGGCAGGTGCCTAAGGCAGCTGGCCCTGCATTCAGGAACTGGAAGTGTTCCGTTCAGGACACCAGGTCATGAGATGGTACCACCGTGTTTAAAGTGGGCCGTGGGCTGGAGAGATGGCTCAGTGGTTAACACGCTTGCCTGCAAAGCCTTACAACCGGGTTTGATTCCTCAGTACCCATGTCAAACCAGATGCACAAAATGGCACATGCATCTGGAGTTCAATTGCAGTGACTAGAGGCCCTGGTGCACCTATTCTCTCTCTTTCTCTCCTTGCAAATAAGTGAAAATATGAAAAAATAAAGTGGGCTTTCCCTCCTAGTTAAGCCTCTCTGGAAACTCTCTCTCTCTCTCTCTCTCTCTCTCTCTCTCTCTCTCTCTCTCTCACACACACACACACACACACACACACACACACACACACACACACACACAAAGGTATCTGTCCTAGGTGATCCTAGATCCAGTTAAGTTGACAAGGAAGCACAATCACCACAGCAAGCATGTGACAAGCCTTGACCTTGACCCCAGATGCCCCAGCCACTGACACCACTACCTGTCTAGCTCATTCGGGGGTCCTTCTGCCTCCAGGCTGGCCTAACTGTACAAGTGCTATCTAGTACTTTTGCCAACTTAAGTCCTCAGAGCTGGGCAGAATTTCCAGACCCCTGGGAAGCAGATAGAAGAGAAGGTGACCTCTTAGGAAAAACTCAGACCGTACTGTTGGGCAACCTTTCTTTCTCTAAGCCTCAGCATCTGTGAAGTGGGGCCTTGTTCAAAAGACAGCTGGTGGGCTGAAGAGATGGCTTAGCCATTAAGGCGTTTGCCTGCAATGCAGAAGGACCTGAGTTCAATTCCTAAGCACCTATAAAGCCAGATGCACAAGAGGGCGCATGTGTCTGGAGTTCATTTGCAGTGGTTGGAGGCCCTGTCGTGCCCATTCTCTCTGTCTCTCTCTGTCTCTGTCTCTCTCTCTCTCTTTCTCTCTCCCTCTCAAATAAATAAACAAAATATATTTTTTAAAGTTTATTTTGGAAATTTTCCATTTATCTTACATAAGCAATGTAGCAAGCTTATTTTTTTAAATATTTTTATTTATTCATTTTCAAGCAGAGAGATACAGAGAGAGAGACAGAGAGAGAGAGAAAGAGAGCACCAGGGACACCACCTTGTGGGTCTGGCATATGTGGGTCCTGGGGAATTGAACCCAGGGCCTTAGGCACTGGAGGCAAGTGCCTTAACCGCTGAGCCATCTCTCCAGCCCTAAACAAAATACTTTTAATATTTTATTTATTCATTTTCAAGCAGAGAGATACGGAGAGAGAGAGAGAGAGAATACACCAAGGCCACCACTTTGTGGGTCTGGCTTATGTGGGTCCTGGGGAATTGAACCTGGGGAATTGAACCCAGGGCCTTAGGCACTGGAGGCAAGTGCCTTAACCACTGCACCATCTCTCCAGCCCAATAAATAAAATATTTTTTTTAAAAAAGACAGCTGGTGCTCTCTGTGTGGGTTGGCTGGACACGGATGGCACATGCGGAGAGATGTTGAAGAGGAAAGTGGCCTCTTTCCTCGTGGTCAGGTAGGAGCCCCAGAGACCATAGTGAACAGGTCGTGCAGGTGTTTAGAAAACGGTGATGCCTACAGCACAGCCAAGGGGTGCGGGCTGGACTTCTCCCTTGGATGATGCCCGGGGCAGCCGGTAAGTGGCAAGAAGTGGCATTGACCTCATGCTTTGTGATATATAAAGGGGATGAGCTAATCCCTTAGTGTCCCCAGTGGGGTGCAAATCAAATCAAATTCAGGCAACACTTCAGCAAAGTCTGTCTGTCTCCTTCCTTCTTTCTTTTCTTCCTTTCTTTGTAAAAATATTTTTATTAATTTACAAGCAAAGAGAGAGGGAGGGAGGGAATGGGCACACCAGGGCCTCCTGCCACTGTAAATGAACTCTAGACACATGTGCCACTTTGTGCATCTGGCTTCCTGTGGGTCCTGGAAGTCAAACCCAAGCCTTTAACCACTAAGCCCCATCTTAAGCCCCTCTTCTTGTTGTTGTTGAGACGGGTTTCATGCAGCCCATGGTCTCCAACTGCTATGGAGCTGAGGTTGGCCTGGAACTTTTGCTCCTCCTCCTTCACCTCCTGAGTGTTGACATGACAGGCGTGAGCTGGGGTTGGAACTCTCCCCACTGAACTGCATCCCCTGTCCTTAGTAAAATATTGCTCTCATCTTAGAGGTGGGGGAGTGGAGGCCTGTCATGAGATGCCCTCCATCTGAGTCGCGTGTGATTTGGATATGAATATGAAAATCTCTCAGTGCTGAGCATCTAGGTCCCACCCTTCCTCCCCAAAGCCCTAGTGGGGCCCTCTTGGGACTCCACCCCCACCCTCTTCCTGCCTCTACCTCCGCTTGAGGACTCTGCCTGTGGTTGCACTTACTGTAAACTAATAGCACTGGGGCCCCACCTAGGCTGAGTCCCATAACCGGAAAGGCACCTCTGACCCTGTGCAGGGTGTGAACCAACAGTCTCCAGAGACTGAGTCACCCCGGTCCTGAAGGCCAAGCCCCATGGGTAAATCTAGTGAGCATGCCTGAGTAAAGAGGAAGGAAGTGGCCCTAGGCCCAGCAGGGAGTCTGCTTCTTGGGGCTCAGACACTCTCGACCCTCACCCCTAAGCCCCTGCTTCAGGGCCCAGTTGAGAGCCCATCAAATTGAAGGTCCTCAAAGATCACTCAGTGCAACCCGAGAAATGATGATTGACTCTCAACTTCTTGCATGCTCCCAGTGACAGGAAGCTCATTACTGTCACCATGCCTCGCTGGCTGCCTCTTTGGGAGGATAGTTCTTCATCTGGAACTGAAACTTTTGGGAATGTCTGGCACTTGGCTACGATCCTGGCCTCCAAGCCTGCAGAAGGCACGCTAGCAGCTCCTACACCTGAGAGGCCTGTGGAGATCAGGTTTTCTTGCCTGTCTGGTTTTTCTTTGTTATTGGTATTGACTCGGGGATAGAGTGCTTACTTAGCAGGCTCAGGACTCTGGTTTCAGATGACCACACGTGGGGCATGGTGGCAGCCAAAGAAGGCTGCAGAAGCTTCCTACCACCTTTCTCAGACAAAAAGCAAGAACCTTCTGCCATCCTTGGAATAGGCTAGACACTGCAGGTGCTTCGTACAACACCTTCATGAGGAAACTAAGGCCCAGAGAGCTTATACAGGCACACCTGTTTTGGGTGTAGGACTTGAAACCAGATCCGGGTGCTTCTGGACTCCTGGCATTCCTAACCACTTGGCTCAATGATCTCTAGTTCTCACAGGCCTGACCGTGCGGCTTGAACAGATGGACAGTATGACTGTGTCTTTCGTTTGTTGGTTGGTTTTGGTTTTGTTTTGAGCTATGTAGCCCAGGCTGGCCTTGAACTTGCAATCTTCCTCTCTCAGCCTTTAAATTGCAGGGATTATAGGAGTGCACCACCATGTCTGACTGTAACCAACTGTCCTTGTTTGTCACAAGCTGCCCCTCACAGCACAGGAGAGGAGCTTAGATTACATACTCAGCCCTGGAACCCCAGGCAATGGGATTAAAGAGGGAAGGGACAGCCAAGCCAGGCTGGAATGCAGGCATTCTTGCTCCTATAAAAATATCACCCAGAGTCACCACTGGGCTGTGTGTGTGTCCCTCCTGCTTCCTGTCACTTCCCCAGATCCCGTGTTGACAGTCCTCTGGCTTGAGCTTGGGACCAGGCCTCGGCTCTTCTGTCTGGGAAGTCTCCACAAGGTGATGGAGGCCTGCCCCGGGGAGTGCTGAGCCTTGCTCACTTTGCCAGGGACAGATGCGTCCCAGGCCTGGCGCTGTGGGGGAAGGGCGGCCTGTTCCTGAAGTCTTCACTGGATTATCTTCCCTTCCGCATCCAGCAAGATGTCAGTGGGTCTGGAGTTCAGGCAATTGTTTCTCAAGTGTTTTTATTTATTTTAGAGAGCTAGAGACAGAAAGAGGGAGAGAGAGAGAATATGGGTGTTCTGGGGCCTCTTGCCACTGCAAATCAACTCCAGATGAAAGTGCCACTTTGTGGGTCCTGGAGAATGGAACCCAGGGTGACAAGCTTTGCAAGCAAGTGCCTTTAACTGCTGAGCCATCTCCCAAGCCAAGTTCAGGCCATTTTTAATGATTTTTATTCTAAGATTTACCTTTGACAAAAGTAATGTTTTGGTTTTATTTTTTTTAATATATTTAATTTATTTATTTATTTGAGAGATAGAAAGAGGTAGATAGAAAGAGAGACACAGAGAGAGAGAGAGAGAGAGAGAGAGAGAGAGAGAGAATGGATGCACGAGCCACTGCAAGTCAACTGCATCTGGCTTTACGTGGGTCCTGGGGAATCAAACTAGGGTCCTTCTGCTTTGTAGGCAAACGCCTTAACCCCTAATCCATCTCTCCAGCCCTTGTTTTGATTTTATAATGAATGCTCATGAATGAATGTTTTTGTAACTTCTTTATCAACTGACTTTTCCTAATTTTGATTTTTCTAGTTTTGACATTTTCATATAGTATAATGTATTTTGATCTTATTCCTTCCAAGTACCCTGTCTTATTCCTCTTCTTCCCCGTGAGTCCCCACTTTGCTTCCATGCCTTTGAGTTAAGTCGGGGTTGCTCACATGATCGTGGGTAGAAGGTCATTGCCTGTGGAATGGGCAACTTACCAGTGGCTACATCCCTCATGAGCCTGACTCCCCTCCCCTCTCCCAGCAACCACTAGCTGCCATCAGCTCCCCTGAGAGTGTCTTCCAGGTACCCTTGACCGTGGTTGGTGAAGCACTCCTCAGAAGTGTAGCTGCCGTGTCTATCCAGAAGCCCCCTTCTCCCTCCTCCTGCTCTTACATTCTTTCTGCTCCTTCTTCAGCGAGGCTCCCTGAGCCTTTAAGGAGCACTTAAAGGAGATGGCCTGTTTGAGGCTGAGCACAGAGGTGGGGTAGCCATGGAGCCTGAAGGAGAAATCACCTCTGAGTTGAGAGTTTGAAAACCTTAAAGCATCTCAGGCCCATAGCTGAGGTGGTGTTACAGGAAGATGTCTGGGAGAAAGAAGAGGTGGGCACGGGTGTGGGCATCCTGGGGCAGCCTGCTGGCACCAAGCCCTGCACTGAGGGCTTCCCTGGTAGTGATGGGAAGTCCCACTCTGGAAACTCTTGGGGTAGAGGGAGAGCTGCCTCAGGCTGTGTGGGGAGAAGACTTGCGTGGGACAAGGTTCTATACACGCAACTGTAAGTCTTGCCTTCATCCGTCCTCACACTGACCTCACGTCCTTCACTCTTAGCTCATCGTTATCTCATTTCTTCCAGAGACGCAAAGACTCAGATCACTCACCCACGTCGGAACCGCAGGATCTCCTTAATAAAGATGCACGTGAGTAACCCGCCCCATCGGTGCTCTCCCCACCCTCATGAGTCAACAAAACTGATACAGCTGCTAAATATCTCGTGAGATCTTTTTCATGTGCCCGTGTGTGCGTGCGTGTGCATGTGCGTGTGCGTGCATGCAAAAGCCAGATATTGTCTTCTTTAGTTGCTCCCTGACCTCTGAACCTGAGTCTCACCGGTTAGGCTAGACTAGCTGGCTAGCAGCTCCAGGGATCCTCTTGTCTCCACCTCCTGAATGCGGGGGTGACAGTTACACAACTCCACACCTGGCTTTGTGGCAAGCCATTTAACCAATGAGCCATCTCCCCAGCCCCATCCCATGAGATCCTCGGCGGGTTACGTTAATGAGAACATCACCTGACCTGTTATGAGCTGTTGACACTACACCTAGTCTGCTGTGTATATTTCTGGAAAGTACATTTTCAAAAGGATTCAGGAAAATTAGAATAGAGTAGAACACAATACATTTGGTAAGAAATCTTAAAACTAGGGCTGAAGAGATGGCTTAGCGGTTAAGGCGCTTGCCTGCAATGCAGAAGGACCTGAGTTCTATTCCCGATTCTCCAGTGCCCATGTAAAGCCAGATACACAAGAGGGCACATGTGTCTGGAGTTCATTTGCAGTGGTTGGAGGCCCTGTTGTGCCCATTCTCTCTCTCTCTCTCTCTCTCTCTCTCTCTCTCTCTCTCTCTCTTTCTCTCAAATAAATAAATAAGATTTAAAAAAAAGAAATCTTAAAACTATGTCTGAAGGCTGAAGAAGTGGCTCAGCAGTTAAGGCACTTGCCTGCAAAGCCTAACAACCAGGGTTCAGTTCCCCAGTACCCACATAAAGCCAGATGCACAAAGTGGCACATGCATCTGGAGCTCTTTGCATAAGCTGTGGTGCGCCCATTCATTCTCATTCTCTCTCTCTCTCTCTCTCTCTCTCTCTCTCTCTCTCTCTCTCTCTCTCTCTGGAAATAAAAATATTCTTTAAAAAAAATTTTAAACTGTCTGACAGGGACCATCTGAAGGAAGAGAAGGCTCCACCTAGGAAGATGCTCTCACAAAACAATCATGTTCTCCAAGTGTCTGAAGCGCCCTAATGGAGAAGAAAGGGCAGCTTTGTTCAGTGTGTCTCAGAGGTTAGCTTCTGGGCCTCAAGGGAGCAGCAGCTACGCAGGCAGATTTCAGCCCAGGCTCAAAGACTGGTTTGTGGACTTGTTGGTTTCAAGCCCGCAGAGCTGCTGGGCAATAGAATGAGTTCTCTATGTCCGAGGTGTTTCGATGAGTTTGGAGCTATCGATGAGATTGTAGGTGAAGTTCAAGTACCAGATAAACAGTTTAGACCAGAATTCAAAGGTTATCCACTCTGTACATAAAAATCAGATGCTGACTCTGTGGACCTACCCCAGATCGTCACACAGGAGCCTCTAGAAGTGGGCTGAAGGGAGAATTTTTACTTATTATTTATTTGCAAGCAGAGAGAGGGAGGATGGATACACCAGGGCTTCCTGCCACTGCAAATAAATTCCAGATGCATGCACCATTTTATGCATCTGGCTTTCCGTGGGGCATTGAGGAATCGAACCTGTAACTACTGAGCCATCTCTCCAGCCCAAGATTTTATCCACTTCTCTCATCGCTGTGACAGAATGCCTGGCAGGAGCAACTTCAGGGAAGAAGGGCTTATTCCGGTTTACGTTTTTAGGGGATATAGTCCATTGTGGGGGAGAAAGCATGTTGGCTGGTTGCATGTGTTGGCAGTCAGGAAGCAGAAAGAAAGGTCGGCCAGAAGAAAAGTGAGGCCATAATTCCTAAGACCCACCTCCAGAGACCCCGCCTCCTAAGGGTTCCTCACCAGCAGGGAACCACTTGTTCAGCCCATGAGCCACGGGGACAGTTCAGGCTCAAACAGGAACGTTCTTCTTCTGAATTTCTTCAGCTGTGACCAGGTGCTGCTGATACTGAGAACCAGCAGCAGAGCCTGGAGAATCATGAAAGTCTGCGCAGATTGTCACCTAACCTGGTCCTGGGAGCTCAGGACTCAGGGACACTGACTCCTGGTCCTATCGTGATGGGACTGACCTCAGGGTCAGCATCTTCCTGGTACTCAGGGCTGGGGTTGTAGGCATGAGCCGCCACAACCAGCTCATTAGCTTTTATTATCTTTTTTAAGTATTTTATTTATTCATTTTCAAGCAAAGAGAGAGAGAGACAGAGAACAGCAGGGCCACCACCTTGTGGGTCTGGCTTATGTGGGTCCTGAGGACTTGAACCCCGGGCCTTAGGCACTGGAAAGTGCCTTAACCACTGAGCCATCTCTCCAGCCCAGCTTTTATTATCTTTATATGTAATTAGCTATTTCCTTGTTTCCTTCTGTCCTTCCTTCCTTCCTTTATTTTTTTATTTATTTTTAAATATTTTATTTATTCATTTTCAATAATACAGAGAGACAGAGAGAGACAGAGAGCGCGCACACCAGGGCCACCACCTTTTGTGATCTGGTTTATGTGGGTCCTGGGGAGTTGAACCTGAGGCCTTAGGCACTGGAGGCAGGTGCCTTAACCGCTGGGCCATCTCTCCAGCCCGCCTCCTTTATTTTTTAAATTTTATTTTGAGGCAGAGTCTCATTCTGGCCCAGACTGAACTAGAATTTACCCTGTCGCTCAGACTGGCCTTGAACTTACAATGATCCCCGTCAGTCTCCCCAATTCTGGGATTACAGGATAAGCCACCATGCCTGTTTTATGTGCTATTTTCTGGTAGAAAGATGTCTCTAGTTCCACGTGTGTAATTGCCCTGGTCCCACACATTAGGCAGCTGAGGCTCTGGGAGAGTCCGGGCGGAATTGCTGGGCATTGCTGGGCCTGATGGGGAGTTACCTTCCTCATGAGGGCTTCTCCCTGGGCACATGTGGTGCAAGGTAAAGAATCACACACTGAGATGCTCAAAGGCTCTAGTGGGGAAAGCTGGTGGCAAGGTGGCCATTTATATACATCCTAAGTAAAGAACAGTAAGGACAGGGGCTGTACAGAGCCACTTCTTGGCCAGAGGAAGAAGCAGCTAGAAGGAAGGACTATATTGCCAAGTTTGTTATTTGTCTTTTAAAAAATATTTGTATTTATTTGTACACAGAAGGAGAATGATGAAAATACATGCACCAGGGCCTTTTGTCACTACAAATGAAGTCCAGGTGCATGTACCACTTTGTGCCTCTGACTCAATGTGGGTACTAGGGAATCCAACCTGAGCCATTCAGCTTTGTAAACAAACACCTTTAACCACTGAGTTATCTCTCCAGCCCTTTGGGGTTTGCTGTTGTTGTTTTTTGTTTTGAGATAGGGTCTCGCTCTAACCCAGACTGACCTGGAATTCACTATATAGTCTCAGACTGTCCTCAAACTCACAGTGCTCCTCATACCTCAGCCTCCTGAGTATTGGGATTAAAGGGTACACCAGGGCCTTTTGCCATGGCAAACAAACTTTAGATGCATGCACCACTCTGTGCATCTGCCTTTATGTGGGCTCTGGGGAATTGGACCCAGGCTGGCAGGATATTCAAGCAAGTGACTTTATTTTTTTTAATATTTATTTACTTGCAAGGAGAGAGAGACAGAGAGAATGGGCATGCCAGAGCCTTCAGTTACTGCAAGTGAACTCCAAATGTATGTGCCACTTTGTGCATTTGGGGAATTGAACCCAGGTCCTCGGGCTTTACAGGCAAGAACCTTAACCGTTTTGCATTTTCATCTGCAGCCACAACTGCCCTGCAGTGTGCATCTGAGAAGGCCTTCCAGGAACAGGACAGAACCAGAATTCTACAACATGAAGAAGAGAAGAAATGGAGCCATCAGGTAAGCCCTGCTCTGCTCTTTCTAACCTGGATCACCCAGGCAAACAACACGTCTTCTTTTATTTATTTAATTAATTAATTAATTTGAGAGAGGAGAGAGAGAGAGAGAGAGAATGGACACACCAGGACCTCCAGCCACTGCAAATAACTCCAGACCCATGTGCCACCTTGTGCATCTGGCTTTATGTGGGTACTGGGGAATCAAACTTGGGTCCTTCTGCTTTGCAGGCAAATGCCTTAACCACTGAGCAATCTCTCCAGCCCATCTTTTCTTTTCTTTTTTTTAAGCAAAATAGGACATGTATTGATTTACTCTAACAGGGAAATGTTTTAAGTGTAAATTTCTATGTTCAGTTTCTTTAAACTTTATTGACAGTTTTCATCTGTCATTGGGGTTTTTTGTTTTGTTTTATTTTGTTTGGGTTTGGTTTTTGTTTTGAAGTAGGTTCTCACTCTAGCCTAGGTTGATCTGAAATCCACTATGTAGTAGTCCCAGGCTGACCTCGAACTCACATTGATCCTCCTCCTACCTCTCTACCTTCAGAGTGCTGGGACTAAAGGTGTATACCACCGTGCCCACCTGGCTTTTTCTTTTGCTTCCTTCCTTCCTTTCTTTCTTTTTTTTTTTCTTTTTATTTTGCAGGTCTTGTGAAGGTAGTGTCAGCCACTGGGAAGTCATGAACATTCAAGGCCACTTTGTGCTTCTTCCACAATGGTCCCTGAGCCTTGGAGAGTGGGATGGAGATGTCTCATTTAATGCTAACAATCCACTGTCCCTTCTCAGCACTTTGTTGAGTTTTGAGTCACCCCATGGGCATCGCCATCTAGAAAAAAAAAAAGCTTCTCTAACCAAAAGTGAGATTAGCATTAATAATTTGGGCATTAACATAACTATTTAGAGAACAGTTTAGCCAAACAATAGCAGCAGTTTCCCCCTAGGACTAATGACCTTCCCTATCATAGGTTTTTTACTAGGTTTTCAGTACTAAGCAGGAATTCCCTACCAAAGAGCAGGCCTTCAGTCCAATCCGAGAGCAGTTGGTTTTCCCCATAACAGACATGCAGCCATTTCATCAGTAGTTATATTTGGCCTGGCTGGTCAGCCATTGAGCTTGCAGGGTCCACTGCTGCTTAAGACCATTGATGATTTTTATGCCCACGCAGCCTGCAGAGCTCTTTTCAGCATCATGACAGCTAGTTCACAGGGAGGAGGCTTCAGCTCAGCTCCAGCTTGATTTCTCAGTGACCTGCAGCCCAGGCGTGTGGAGTCTTCAGCAGTAGGGTCTTACCATTTAGCGCTGGTGGGCGACCAAGAGCCTTGGCAATAGCCTGTAATGTTTCGGGGAATCAAGGGCCTCCTGGCCAAGAACTCACTGGAAGATATCCCACCCAGGCACTGAAATTTTTCTAATAACAGCCCATGGCTTCTGGGTACAACATTATCCACCTCCACAGGCTACTCTGACCAAACTCTCTGCTAACATATAAATATCATTAACTAGCAAAGAAATAGGTCTCCATAAGGCTTATTCATAAACACTTTGTCTTTTATTGTTATAAGCATCTCTTACTCTTTTTGCCAAGAACAAAGCCCTTGATCTTCTGGACACATTTATTTTGGGCCATGACATACATGCAGGGTGCATTGGCCAAGGCTAGCCCATCAGGTAGCTACTCTCCCCGTACTGGCAGCTTGAGAAGTCAGCCTCGGGGGCTGATGGACTAGTCACCCTTCTCCGCCTACCTCATGGCTAAATGGAGCTATTGAACTCGTTGTGAGAATAGCATCACTTCTGACACAACTTGATGTGTCACTTCCTGACGTGACACTTCTGGCCAGGCATTTAAGAGCTGATTCAAGACCCCCGAAGCCTTTCATTCTAGCCAGGGGGATGGCATTGGTGGACATCGTGGCTACTCCCTTGACCCTGTCTCATTGTATAATGCCTTACAGTTAGCAAGAAATGAACCTTTCATTTTGAAGCCCTTGTGAATATGGCCACATAATTTATTCTAGTTGAGGCAAAAAAAAAAAAAGTCAGATGTTGAGCTCTGAGACATCTCTGTCACACCCTCCAAGGCCCAGGGACCATGGTGGAAGAGGTGACAGAGGGTAAAAGAAAGGCGAGGAGTGCTTTGCAATCCTGTCTTCCTCACAGCAGCTGATGCTATCTACAGAGGACCTGCACAAAGAAGGCCCTCGTGGAATGGGGGCCAGGTGGAAGGGTAGCCCAGTAGGAATATGACCACTTGGCATTACGTTTATTATATATTAAAGTTTCTTTTTTTAATATAGATTTATTGTCCATAATGAGCTACATTATTTAGTGGGCAAACAATGCGTTGTTATCCCGAATTCCCCAATTCCCCCCCCCCATCCCCAATCAGCTGGATATCCTCCTCCGTGGGCTGTCTGTATTAGTCCTTGTGGCAGGGGATCCTGTATATCCTAGTACTCAGCCCGGTCTTCCTGGCCCAAGTGTGTTGTTACTGATGGGTGCCATGCCTCCGGACAGTCTCCCCCACCACGGCGCTCACAATCTTTCCGCCCCCTCTTCCGCTCAGTTCCCTGAGTCGTGGTGGGTGAGTAATAAGGCTGCTTTAATGTTGCGAGTTTAGGGGTCCTTGTGTCGAAAATCCTTGGTTTCTGTCTCATTGGCCTATCCTGTGTTGATTGAATGACTGTGGTTATAGGTCCCTTGTTCATCTGTCATTGTCTGCTGGGTTCCCTATGGATCCTCCCCGATATGACTGTGGTGGCTCCTCTCTTGCCAGGATCTCAGCCATC
>PVHP010022485.1:0-28271 GCA_004024765.1 Zapus hudsonius
GTGGTTATAGGTCCCTTGTTCATCATTCATTGTCTGCTGAGTTCCCTATGGATCCTCCCTTATATGACTGTGGTGGCTCCTCTCTTGTCAGGATCTCATCCATCGGCCTACAGTTGGTTGGTAAGGTTAGATGGGCCACAGCTCTCTCGTTGTATCCTGAAAAACACAAACACATTTGGCTTATCCTGAGTTGGTTGAAAGGCTGTGGCTATGGGTCCCCTGCCCATCCCGTCCTTCTCTGCAGGGTTCCATATGGATCCTCCACAATATGACTGTGGTGGCTCATCTCTTGCCATGGTCTCATCTTTTGGCCTGCTGTCAGGTGGTAGGGTTACATGGGCCACAGCTCACTCGCTATATCCATTCCAGAGCTCGCTGGGATTCTCAATGAAGAGCGATGGCATTCTGTGGTTTCTTCAGCAACAGGATTTCATCTCAGGCCTGGGGAGGGTGTTCAAGAGCCTTGACAGAATTCTGTCTTGTTTTTGGAACCTCATGGGTCACTTTGGTCAACAGCTCAGTGAGGGAAGGGACCGGTGACTGGGACCCAGGGGCTTTCAGACTGCTCAATTATTCACAGACTTAAACATTCTCCCCTGCTATTCATGACCCCTCTTGCCAGTTGAAGCCCACTATTTACTCTTTAGGTTACAGTATGCAGGTGACGATTTTATGTTTTTGAATCTAATTTGGATTGGCCTCCTACTTAAGCCATTCCCCTCCCCCCTTCACATACCCCTCATTCCTAACATCTCACTTCTTTCTATAAGTCTGCATAAAGAAAACAGTTATAGTTTTTTAATATATATTTATTGTCCATAATGAGTTACATTATTTAGTGGGCAAACAATGTGTTGTTATCCCGAATTCCCCAATTCGCCCCCTCCCCATCCCTGATCAGTTGGATATCCTCCTCCGTGGGCTGTCTGTATTAGTCCTTGTGGCAAGGGATCCTGTATATCCTAGTACTCAGCCCAGTCTTCCTGGCCCAAGTGTGTTGTTACTGATGGGTGCCATGCCTCCGGACAGTCTCCCCCACCACGGCTAGTTTTCTGATGGAGTCTTGAATAGAATCATATCATCTACAAGTTAGGATACTTTACTTCCTTTCCTACTTGTAGCTCTTTTGTTTCCTTCTCTTCTTAATGTTCTAGCTAAGATTTCCTGTATTACATTAAATAAGAGTGGAGAAAATAGACACCTTTTTGTTGCTGCTGATTTTAGTGGGAATGCTTAAGAGTTTTTCTCACTTAATATAATGTTGGCTACAGGTTAGTTGTATATAGTTGTATATAGACTTTAATGTTTTAAAATATGATTCTTCTGTTCCCAGTTTATTCAAGACCTTTCTCATGAAGGGATGTTGGATTTTGTCAAATGGCTTTTCTGCAACTACTGAAATGATCATATAATTTTTGCCTTTGAGTTCATTGATATCATATATTACATTTATTGATTTGCATATGCTGAGCCATTCCTGCATCTCTGAAATAAACCCAATTTGATCATAGTGAATGTTGTTTTTGATGTATTCCTATATTCCATTTGCAAATATTTTGTTGGGAAAATTTTTTTTGGTTATGTTGTTATCTGGTTTTGGTATCAGGGTAATGCAGACTTTAGTAGTAGCTAGGTATTGTTCCTTTCTTTGTATTTTATGGAGTAGTTTGAGAAGCATGAATTTTAGTTCCTTGAAGGCCTGAACTTCTTTCAGTTGAGTTTTTTAAATAGCTGCTTCAATCTCATTGCTTAATATAGGCTAGCTTAAATGGTTTAATCTCATTTTAATTTTGGTAGGTTATACATATCTAGAAATTCATCCCTTTCTTTTAGGTTTTCTAATTTAGTGAAGAAGCATATGTTTCTAAGGTATGTCCTTTGGATTTTATGAATTTCATTGATATTTATTCTAATGGTTCACTTTTCACATGTAATTTTATTAATTTGGGTCTTTTCTCTATTTTGTTAGTTTTGCTAAGGGCTTATTAATGTTATTTATCTATTTATTGAACCAACTCTTTGTTTTAATGATTCTTTTTATTGTTGTCTTTCATTTCTATTTCATTAATTTCTGCCCTGATCTTAATTATTTCTTTCAATATCTTGAGTTTTTATTTGGTTTGTTCTTTTTTTTTCCAAAGCTATAATGTGTTATTTAGTTATTTATTTTAGGTCTTCCCATTTCCTTTTTGTTAATTTTGTAAAAATAAATTTTATTGTTTATTTGCATGCAGAGAGAAAAGAGAGCGAGAAAGAGAGAAAGAGAGAGAGAGAGCGAGAGAGAGAGAAAGAGAGAGAGAGAATGGGCATGCCATGGCCTCAAGCCACTGCAAATGAGCTCCAGATGCATGTGTCATTTTGTGCATCTGGCTTCAATGTATACTGGAGAATCAAACCCAGGTTGTTAGGCTTTGTAGGCAAGCAAGCACCTTAACCACTGAGTAATCTCTCCAGCCTCTCTATTTCTTAATATAGGTACTTAAAGCTATAAACTTTCCTTAAGGACTACATTCATTATACCCCATGGGTTTTGTAATATTATGGTTACATTACCATTCAGGTCTAGGAATTGTTTTTTACTTCCTTCTTGGTTCCTTCGAAAATTAAAATCCCGTACTATTGTGGTGGGATTAGTATGTGATTTTCTAATTAGTTGTGTTTGGTAAAACTGTGTATAATGTTTGCAGTGCATATATGTTTAGAATTGTTTTTATATGATATAGTTATGGATAGTGAGAAATAAAGGAAGTCTGTTTTATCTTTTAAAATGTCTCCTCCATTTTGGCATGGACATTTTTCTGTGAAACATGATGTTTGAAACTATACAAGCTATCTTGAAACCATGAAGGACAGACAAAGGAAATCTCAATTATAATCACCTTAGCCTTTGGCATAGGTGAGTAATTATTTTAACCTCAGAACTTCTAGTCTCTGGACATCTTCTTTTGTAAGATTTGTTAAAAAAAAACATCAGCTGTTTGAGTTGGTTCTGACAGAAAGCCTCTTACCTCTGCCTACACTAAAGGCATCAAAACTTTACCTCTTCAAACATTGTCTTCACTGTTTTAATATGAAATCAACACCCTTCTTTGGAATCTAGAAGACTCGGTCTAAGAGGTACTGTAGCAGTCACACAAATGAATGTCATCCTATAAGAAAAGTAGAAGGAAATGGATAGAAGTACACCAGGGAAAAACATTAAAGGGCATCAAAAGTCATCTGGTAGAAAACATTCTTCTCTATGTCTTGGCATATTAACTCTGTCTTTCAGGAAACATTTATGAGCACAGTCTATATGCCAGTATTGGGTGCCATTTCCATGAATCCTGTCTAAGATTGCTTATGCCATGTGTGGGGACACATGCCTGAGTAGTAGAACCAATGAAGGACTTAAATTCCCCCTGTTACATCTATCTCTAAGAGCAGCCAGACACAAGGCATTGTCCTTTTGACGTCCCACACCACGAAGAGTGCTCCACCAATACTACCAACAGTCACTGAAGAAACAACATCAAGTCACTGTGAGTAGGTGGCCACAGGGAAAGGTCCTCTGGAGTTTCTTCTCCAGAGAACAAGCAGCCCAGTGGCATAAGCTGCTTTGTGGAGGGTCATCAGAGCACCAAGCCACAGTCCTTTTCCCTTCCTGGAGCCTTGCTGCCTGAGGTGGAGGAACAGGAACCTCAGCTGACACTATCTGGAGCAAGTTAAATCATCTGTCTCAACTGTGTCATTCATAATCCGAGTGAAGAAGGACAAGCAAAATAAGCCTTGTGTTTTTTTTTAATTTCTTTATATATATACATATATGTATAATATATATATATATATTATATATATATAATATATATTTGTGTTTTTCATGAAACGAGCCAAGGAGTCATTTTCCTTCCAGGTGCCCAGTAGCCGAAAAGTCACTGTTGAGGGCGCCAAAGCTACCATCTCAGTATTGTTGTTGCCTCAGTAAAGGGTGGGTAGGGACTGGCAGCTAGACAGACCCTGTTTTAATTGGCCTCCTCCTGAAAGCAAAAGAGCCAAACGTTTTCAGGATGCTTATTGAAGCCAGTTTCAGAGCAATAAAAGTGCATCTTTGATACACAGAGTTTATGTTCTTCATAAAAATGCTAATTGCAATCTTTGCTGAAAGGAGTGGTGAGAATGCTTTCCCCCTCGGGCTTTTTAATATGAATAGAGTTGTACTGTGTAGATGACCTTGTATTCATTAAAGAGGGACAAAGCTTAAGTCCTCTCCTCTGCCTTACAACCACACTCTAAGGGTTCTACCACTGTGCATCCAACACTATTCAGCCTCTTTTTATGGAAGACTGGAAAGCAATGTATTTGTTCCTTTAAAAATATCTCTTAATACAAATACACAGGGGAGGGGGGTCGTTTACAATATTTTTTTCCTTCTGGGAGTATGTTTTTCCAAGGTCAGTTTGGAGGTTCTTCCTATTTGGCTGAGAAAACCTGGAGCCCTAGTAACTAACTGTGTTTGCAGCCCTCTCTGTGGCTTGGAAACCTTCCCCTCCTAAAGCTGCTACAAGACGTTGCTGATGCTGTTCCAGGGCCCCACTGTTTGGTTCTCTGCTACAAAGAAGGAAGGCAGAGTGATGAGTGAGGTTTCATTTGTCCTGCAGGCTGACTCATTCAGCAAGTTTCCAACCTAGAATCCTAGCTTTTGTTGCTCTCTTCAAGCACCCCCCCACCCCTTTTGAGTTTTAGGTCCTTGGGCAAGTTTCCATCTTCCTCTTCTGCCATCTCTCCCTCCAATCTCAAAGTATCACAAGACTTTTTTTTTTTAAGTTAAATTTCCCACAATTGCACTCAATTTACTCTGGGAATGTGTTTAAAGAGCAAAGGTTTTGAAACATGATCAACAAAATAATCAGTTCTGGATTACACTAAATAGCATCCTTCCAGCAGGAGCCAAGCCTTGAGAGAGAAAACAGCTCCTTTCCAACTTCCTGCCGTGAATGAGACACTGTGTCTTAAAAATATCTTTATTGAATATTTCCCAAAACAATGCCTGTCTTTCCCATCAGGGAATGTGCAGTCTTTGTCAGAATTCAGACCCTGCTTTGGTCCAGCTGAAGCCAGGTGTTGCTCAATAGTTTGGGCTGTGCTTGTATACAATGGGATATCCTTACAGCAGACCCTACAGTCTCAGAAATGCTAGGCATTTTTTTAAGAGCATGGTGAGAAGGCACTACATATGAAGTACTCAAGATATAGCTGAACAAAACATCACACCACAGAACAATTTTCATTGAAGCGATCCAAGTTCAGGAGAGCAACTATAGAGATTTGCATTTTTAAATTCTATCATCTCTTCAAATTCATGATAACATGGATAAGATACAGTTCTTTTGACCTTGTCTTTCCAATGTTCAAGTTATACAAAAAGAGGGAAAGAACAGAGAATAATGGCACTTGTTAAGGAGCTGCTGCCCAGATTTATAATTTAATGTCCTTTTATTCCTTATCGCATAACAAATGCTAATATGGAAACTGTGTCTTCGCATGTTCTAAATCTAACATCACACAGTAACCACCAAGGAGCTCATGGTAACGGTAGCTTCTGTGGGCTTCAGCTAAAAGGAGAATACCTGTCCCCCAGGTAAGAGCCTCGATATCAAGGCTGTGTGTTTGGGACAGTGGAGGGTTTACCTTAGAGCCTGCAAATTACCCTACTGGAAAGTCTTGTATATCAATTAAGGCTAGTGTCACAGGATCAGGAGTTCACAGACACTTGAATCAGAATGCAGAGCTATGATGGTCTCCTGGAGGCATGAAGAGTCAATAAGTTACTTCATAGGTGGGAAGAAGGGACAGAGAATAAGCCAGGAGACGTGTGCAAAGAGCTTCCTAATAGTGTTAACCTTTGCTTCAACTAGCCAATGAAGAAGAGCCAAGTGCAGTGAGGCAAGAAGAGGGTGCTGGGGTAGAGTTCACAAACAATAAATGATATTGAGTGAAGGAAAATAACAAAGCTATAAAAGTTCTGAATAAATACAGTCACACCTCACTTAATGGCAGGAACACATTTTGAGAAGTTCGCTATTAGGTGATTCCATCACTGTATGAACATTGTAGACCATACTTACATAAATTAAGATGACTATAAGCTAAGTAGGTGGTATACACTTTTAGGCCAGGGTACTATAACACTTACCTTCTCCTTGCTGGGACAAAGCACCTAAGCATAAACAACTCATGGGAGGAAAAGGTTTCTTTCAGCCTATAGTTTCAAGAGGAAGTTTAATCATGGTGGGGAGAGCATGGCAGAGGAGGCAGCTGGAGCATCGCATCTTGTCACAGCAGCAGAAAGAAGTAGGCCAAGGGAGCTTACTCTGCAGAGCCAGTGGGCTGGACTAAGAAATGTCGAGTTGCGCCCCCAGCAACACTCCTCTTCAAGGGAAGCTTCACCTCCCAAAGAAAGGCTCCATGGGTTCCCAAGGTGCCATCTTCTTGGGACCAAATGTTCAAACCACGTGATGCTCTTAGGGATATTTGACATTCAAACTACCACAGGTAGTATATGCAAACTATCATTGACCTAAGTGCCATTTATGGCTTATGACTGAAAATAGATGATGTAAAATTAGTACATAGCAGTGAGGGACATTGATAAAATTTGAGAATGAAAGTGGCCTAATGGCATAAATAAATCTGGCAACATTCTGCAGCAGGACCTGAGGGGAGTCGGGAAATAAAGAGGACTACAACTTCCCTTCGGTTTTCTCTTTAGAATCATGCTCATAATGCTGTTTGATCAGTAATTCAAAATTATGTGCATTTATCTTAGTATGGATGGATGTGGATCATATGTATGTATGGTTGCATGTAATGTGTATGCATGGCTGTGTTTGTGACACAGCACATATATGAGAGACCGGGGACAACCTTGGGCTGTTTTTCTTTCCCTCCCCCTGCTTGAGATAGGGTCTTCCTTGTTAATTTGTTTTTGCTGCTTTCTTCATGTGCACTGGTCCAACTGGCCTGAAGCTTCCAGATTCTCCTGGCGCCATCTCCCATCGCCATGGGTGTGTTGGGATCACAGACACATGTGCTACTTTGCATCTGGCTTTATGTGGGTTTTGCTGGAAATTGAACTTGGGCTGGCAGGTTTGCAAGCAGGCACCTTTAACCACTCATCCAGCTCCTCAGCACCTGCATGAACTTTTTTGATAGAAGTCTTCCCTCATGAGAATAGGTGCAAATTTTTTTTTCTCTTTTGTTTTCCTTCTATATCCCCAGTATCTTGATTGTTGTTTTGTTCTGGGAGATATCCAGTCAACACGTGCGGTGAATAAAGAAGCAGAACCTGTGGGTGAATGAACGTGTAGCTTGTGAAACAGCCTAGTGCAATCAGAGCAGAGATAGAAACAAAGCTGTACCCATAAAAACCATTATGAGATATTAAATCAACAGCATTTGGCAACAGATTACATTCAGGGCAAAGCAGAGTATGTGGGGCAAAGGGAAGAGATTTAATAGCTACGTATCTGAGAGATCATGGAGATTTCAATGAGATGAGAGGCTACATTCACAGAAGCATCATGGGTCCAAGTCCAGGTTGGCATTTGTCCTGTGGAGTTAGAACACTGGTGGCAATCTTTCTCGAAATATCTAGAACAGCTGAGAATGCAGAACCAGGCTCAGAAGAGAAGGCAAAGCTGAAGAGAAACTATTATCTGCAGAGAGGTGTCAGTTCAAGCTGTGGGCAAGGATGGACATGTCCAGGAAGGAGGGCAGAGAAGAAAAACAGACAGTGCCTCGGGGAGAGGGGCAAGATGAGGTAGCTGGTGTCTGAAATTTGGGAACCACGTCTCAATCTCCTGATCCAGTTATCTGATCTCTTCTGCATCCAGCTGACCCAGAAAACACCACGGATCCTTGTCCCGCCTGGGGAGAAGAGTCTTGTAAATGGTTGGTACACACCAGCCGTTAACAGCAATCACCAGTTCTTGCATCAACCTTCAACAGCTTCTGAGTGGAGCGGCTCAGAGATTACCACTGGAGGCTGTACGTTGCAAACTTATGTTTCCCTCTGATGCTATTTAGTGTCTGATGGTGTTATTAAAATGAAAGTAGTTTCTTTTAATGAGCTGGGAGGGAATCCACTTAACCAAATTGTTCATAAACAGAATAAAACATCAAGACTCTGCTTTGTGGCAATCCACCAATATAGGGTCCTGCCGTTGCAAGAACCTTCTTATATAAATATTTACAAGGAGAATAAAAACAGAAAGTGGTTTGGGGAGCCACCAGATGGAATAATACAAGAGCAAACTTGAACACAGTCAAAATTGGCTTCGCCAACAACAGAAAGTCCTCCGCAGAATCTTCCAGTGCCTGTGTGGTGTGACAAAGGGCAAAAGTAGAGTTAAAAGGCCAGCAGCTTCTTGCAGAACTTCTCTGGAAGCCCATTTTATCTAATTTTTAAAAACTAACTTTCAGTTTTTATGAATATCCACAAAAAGTAGTTTTTAGTAAATTTCCCAATAATATTTATGAATTAATTCATGATCCATCACCTCTCTCAACAAGCAACCTCTAGTCTCTTCCAGAGTCTTTCAAAAGAAGCAGTGTTGGCACTGAGGAGCTGTTAGGCAGGAAGGAAGCCCTGGTGTGAGTTGTCAGTCCCTGGCCTTTCTGTATTTTAATTCAGAGGCCATAGCATCTGCTCATGCTGATACTCCTCGAGCCTATGTGTCTCCATTTCCATTGCTCCATCTACCTTGAGTACCATAGGACAAAGAAAGGTACGTTAAATATACAAATTATATCACGCTTTGCAACAGCTCTTCTGCCTTCCCTCCACTTGCACTGGCTCCCCTATGAAACCCCTTTCCACTCAGAACACAGTTGAAGTAAACTTGGCACGCAATGAATTTTGCAAATAAACCGCAAAATAACACGATTGTAAAAATGTTAGCTGCAAAAGTCATAAATAAGGAAATAAATAAGTGTGTAACCACAGAGCCTTGTCTGGCTCCTCCACTCTCTGACCACAGTGGCCCTCTGCTGTCTGTCCTCATAAGGGACAGAGTGAGAAGGCCAAGCAAACAGGAAGACACCTCTTCCTTGCCCAGAGCCCTCATAGTTGAGAGTTATGTATCTGTAGTTGCAAAGCATAAAGTTCTTTTTTAGAACTAACAACAAAAAGTATTGCTAAGGAGTGACAAGTGTTGGGTCCCTACTATCACAATTCTGGATTCATCTGTCCTGTGTGAGTTCCTGACAGGGTCACACTCTGCCTAGATGCATAGATGAGGCCTTTCATCTCTCTCCTTAGCAACCCTGAAAAGTAGGCATGATTAGTTTCCAATATGAAGAAACTGACCCCAGGCAACAAACTGCAATTTTATAATGTTTCCCAGGTGCTATGAAATCTCCATAATGGTTGGAGTGGGGAGAAGGGATAGAGCAGAAATATGCTGGGCCCCTCCCCTTTTTCAGACCATCACTTATAACCCTGACTGTTGAGAGATGGCCTTGTTTTAAAATATTTGGGGATTAAAACACCAAAGCCTAAACACCCAGATTGTCAGTTGTTTTGCTTATTTTTCTTTGAAATCCTGATATCCTTAAATCTTTCTTCATCAGGAGACTGATGAAAGCTGAGAATATTCCCCCAAGGGTATAACTAATGTAGCTGAGTCAAAGACAAAATGAAAGCAGGAAAACTGGACCCAAAGCTGAATAACAGGGTGAAAAGTTTTCACCTCAGGATCAGTATTCAATAATACTTCATGCTCAAGACAGGACCTGGCCAAGAACCATCATAGCCCTGCATTACACATAGAGGACCCTATTCACACCATCATCTCTATGAGGCAGTGAACCTCCCGTAGGATTGTACAGTTCACACACATCAGCAGCAGAACTTGTCTTCCAGATGTGAGAAAAAGGAGGAAGGAAAGAAGGGGAGAGAAAGGGAGAGAAGATAGGAAGAAAGATTTGAAAAAGGAGAAAAGAGCTTCAAGTAAGTTAATGAGCAAGTGAGGGAGACAGATGCATACACCAATATAATGAGGCGTGCATGGAGAACAGTAGTACCGTGCGTGACTCAGTTTACCATGTATGTTCACATGTCCAGGGTTTTCACAACACTTCCACAAATAAAGTTTATTATCTTCAGCTTCCTAAGGAAAAGGCAGAAGCTCAGAGAAGGGACCTGACTTCTAAAATTTTCTGCTCTTAAAAGGAGTAAGACCCATGTTCAAGTTCCTCGTCTCCACCTCAGAGCTTCTCACTCTGCTCCTCACTGCTATATTGAAAGTGAGAGGGAAGAGAACCCACAGATCTCAGGCTAGACATCTGCAAGCCACATTCAGGAAGAAGGACGGCTTCTACCATCGAGGTATGGGAGGAAGAAGCAGAATGGATTTCTAAAATTCCAGTAAAATTATTCTTTTTTAGGACACAATATTTCAAATGCTGAAGGCCTATGGTTTTAGCATTAAAATTACTTAATCTAATTAGGATTGTGCTATTTCTAAAGTTCGTTATGTTTTTGACTACCATATATAATGACATAGATTTAAAAGAATCTAAATTTAAAGGACCACTGTTTTCCACATTCAATCCCCCTTCCTATGATTGTTTAACTATTGAGCGTTTGTGGGAGAGTTTCCACCTCTTCTCTCCTTACCTAGCCAGCAGCCTGTGCTTCTTCGCAACTTCAATCTGCCTAGGGAAGACCCTTTCCTCCTTCCTAAAATACTGTTTTGGAATTCATCTGTAGGGAGCCAAGCAGATTAGGTGTGTAGGCGAAAAGCGATCAGGCTCAGGAGTGTGGGGTTATAGTCTGTTAGTGAAGGATGCGGATACTGAGGCAGAGAAATTGAACCCATCTTGCGACTTTGCTCATGTTCCTTTCTCTTTACCAGGGTGACTTGTGATTCAGTGGGTGGCCTTTAAGATCTGAATCAAACATTAATCTCCCTTGGGAAGTATCCCAGGAACTTCTAGAAGCAGTTCCCTGTTTTGCCTCTGAATTCTCAAACCTTGGGTTTGTTACAATTCAAGTTTAAAAGACAAGATTAGCATTTTATTTAACTTATATGTGTTCCCCAACCAGGAATTGGTTAGTAATAAGGTTATAAGTGTTGTCCCCAAGTGAATTGCCTCCTTGCAGGAGGCAAAAACAGAGAAATGGTGAGCAGGGAGGGTAGGTAGGGGCAGGGGGCAGGAGAAAGGGATCTTTGTCCTTTGGCTGGTCTATTTTTCCAAAGTAGTAACAACACCAAGTCGGGTTCCATTTCTGGTTTCCCAAACCTCTTGCTAGATTCTTCCCAGAATTTATCTCAGCCAGCCAGCCCCTAGTAGCTAAGACTGAGGAGCTCAGCAGGGAACTCAGAGTAGTACTACATCCCCAAGATGCTCACCAGCAATGACACCAAAGGTCAAGGGGGCCTGTGCCTGGAGGCCCCAGGGAGGAGAAAAGCCCAGCTGGCCAGAGACAATGTACTCCTGTGGCTGCGGGCTCTGCCCTTTCCTGCTCAGGCAGCCTGGCTCCATAGCCCTGAGCTTGTCCCAAAGTGAACCCTTCAGAGGCCTTCCCGCTTGTAGACAGGTATTCAAATGAATGAATGCTTCATTTTAAAAGACTTTGTTTAAAAATATGGTCTCAGACAGTTCTCTATTCCTCTTGCTCTCAGGTTCACCCATGCCAGGATAAGAAAACCTTAAGCCAGTTTAAAATCAACAATATCAAAGCAGTTAAACACTAGTTGGACTCCCAATGTGTGCCTGATGATTATCCCTGTTTTGGAACTTCAGTTTTTCTTCCTTCAGATTTCTTATTGACTGCCCAATGTGCCAGATATAACATGGATCACAATGCATCCTCACAGCATTGCCCCAGCATGCATTCCACACAGACGCCCAGAATGTGCTTACACTCTTTTGGTTTTGATAGGCAACGCTGTAAAGAAGGGTGTTATAGGTTCAGCCTTTGCAGCATCGATTTATCATATTCTGGGGATAGCATCTCCCTTTTCCATTGGGAAACCATACCCATTCTCAGTCCATGTGGCTTATGAGGAATTAACCTTACTCTACTGGGCTTCAGGAGTTGAGTAGGCCCATCGTGACCTATCGTCATGTGTAAATAACCTCATAGTCATGGTGATTGAATTACAGATAGGTCCATGCCAATTTCAGCCCACTAAGTTATTTCTGAGATTTCTGCAAAAATGACTTAGGGTAAAAACACCAATTTTCTAATCACTCATCAGATCGATAGAACATAAACCTGAGGCTGCTGAGACACTAAGGAAAAGGGTACTTAATAAAGAAGTTGATACAGGGCTGGAGAGTTGGCTCAGCGGTTGGGGCGCTTGTCTCCAGTGCCTAGGGCCCTGGGTTCAGTTCCCCAGGACCCACATGACCCAGACCCACAAGGCGGTGGCCCTGGTTCTCTCTCTCTCTCTCTCTCTCTCTCTCTCTCTAGCTCTCTGCTTGAAAATGAATAAATAAAATATTTTTTTAAAAAAAAGAAGTTGATACAGAAGAAAGGCTATAGAAGAAAAGCACCATTCAGGTTTTCTTTCCTGAGACCTATTAGAATTATTCAGTGATGTGCCCAGATATGTTTGTTCATGGTGCCTACCTTGCATTGAATGTACCTTAACTGCAAACAAATACAAATGCTGAAAATGAATGCAATAGAAAATATTTTACAGCCTACAAAATGCTAACATAAGTACTTTTACCTTTTAAACATTATACAAATTCCAAGAAAGGTATTCTTTTTATTTAAACATTTTATTAGTATATAAACACATATATTAACATAGCAAGATGCTAAGTATCATGCGTTATTAGAGAAAACCCCTTAAAACCAGAATGTCACACCCCTTTATGAATTAGATATTCTCCTTCACCATGGTTCTTACAATCTTTCTGCCACCTCTTCCGCAAATTTCCCTGGGTCATGGTGGGTGAGTTTTAAGTTTGCATAATTGTTGAGTTCTTAAGAGTCTCTGGATTTGTGTTTTGGACTATTTTGGGCTTCCTTGGTATCTATCTCCATTATCCTTCCATAGGATATCTGCCTGTCTGTAGGAATAGCTCTTTTGCTCATCACGCTACTTCCTTGGAGGTTTTGTTAGGGCTCTAAATGGTAAGTTTGAGGTGGTTCTTCTCCTGCTTTGGTGTCTCCTTTCAACTCAGGTCCTATTGGAGGAATTTGGTTGTTCAAGGTTCGCTTTGATTTCTGAAAAATACAAACAGAATCTCCAACAGAGAGTGTGATCATTATTGGTTAATTGAGATAAATATTGGTAGTTTGGTGAGATTTTTAAGGGTGTAGCCTTTCTGAAGACCTATAGTTAGTGGGAACTTCCCCTTGGAAATCTGGTTCTTGGTCCCCATTCAAGGTTGCCTTGGATCCCCTACCAGTCATGGGTTCCCTGCCTCTGAGTGGATCTCATAGCCAATTGGCCAGCTGTTGATTACCCACCTGGGCTGAGCACCACTATTGCACAGATGGGCACTTTTGTCTTGCTTGTCTGTGCCATATAGCAGTGTGTTCTGCATTCTCAGGCCATCCATCAGTATAGCCTGAGGATGTCCCCTGCGTTCTCAGAATATTTTTGGTCTGGTTCCCTTGGCAGCTTGTGCAGTACTTTCCAGCATTACACAAGGTAGACTCCAAGAAGGGTATTTTGTCATGCTTTGTTTTCCATACATATGAGTTGATTGAATTTAACCAGTTTACCCACTCTCTGGTCATTAGTAGGTATCTGAGCTAAAACCACAATCTCAAAACGTTCTCCTCTGATTCCAGTGGCACCATCCTATCTCAGGGATACTGCCGTTAAGTATGGAGGCAGGCTGAGCCCATGCACAAAGTTAACACAAAGGCAGACAGCTTGTGCAATGAATGGTAAGATACCCCTCTCTAGGAAGCCTTTGTCCAGGAAACTGATGGCCCCTTAGAGTAAAGCTTTTGTGTCTTATTATGTGGAAAAATATGAAGAGGTTGCACTGTTAAATCTCTCTAGGGGATTGTAAAGCTTTGGATATAAGATATTTTTTAATAAATTTCAAGGCTGATCTCATCTTTTTTCAAATACAGGAAATAAGATTGGGATGAGAATAGGACTTGTTCTAATTATTACCTATTTGTTGATTATCTCTTAAGAGCCAGGCTGTATATGTACATCATGGGCAGTGATCACAATTGCATTGTTATCTCCATTTTTCAGATTTCAGTTTCTTCCTTTGAGTCCTTTGTACGTGTTGTGTTTGCATTTTCATACGCCTTCCCTCCATCCCCTTATTTAAATGAGGTGGACCAACTTGTCTCCTCAGACATCCCTGAAGACCCCTGACTTTCTCTTCTTCACCCTCTACTGTTCACCCTCTCTCCATCCAAGTCCAATGGCTCCTATCCAAGCCAGAAGTTTCTGAACTTAGAAGCCTTCCTTCCTGCATCCATCTCTCCTTTCTCCGCCTGAGAGCGTTTTGAGGTGCTAGAGCAGAGGAGCAGAGGTAAGAAAACAGAGAGAGCATCGCTTATGACATAGGGAAGTGTCCACAGATTGAAGAACAAGAAGAAAGACATAGCAGAAACAGAAGAAGGACAAGCTAGAGCTGTAGGAGAGTTACAGCGGTAAAGCTTCCAGGAGACTCGGGAGGAAAGATGTTAACACACAGGCAATGCAGCTGAGATGAACAAGAGAACGGCCACAGCAGAGATCAGTTTAGGCAGGGGAAAACCATGCTGGTTTTGCCATATGCTGATAATTTTTCACAGGAAATTATCAAGAAGTTTATAATTGTTGAGAAAAATGCTTTCCTTTGCCTAGATTCTGGAGGATCTATGAAGTTGAACAATGGCAGAATTATACTTCAGTGTCTTATTTGCCTAAATGACCTGGGTTGAGAGACTTGTGTCTTCTGGTTCCTGTCTTCAGAGTAGGAGCGGGCTGGATAACAACGATTGTGAAGGATATTTTAGATACCAGGGAAGTTAGGGTTCAAAACCTAAGTGCAGTCAGTCTGAGCTGCTAATAAGCTTCACCATGATTTTGACTTACAGATGAAGAGTTGATGAAAAACTACAAGAAATCTTAGTAACTTGGGGCGAGTCCCTAATTTAGGCTCTTGCAGTCAGGGAAAGAATCCAGGGATTCCTAAAGATTGCACTCCATGACTACTATCGGAGACCCAGTTCTGGCTGGATCAGGCCTGAGTATGGAAGTAGAGGAAGGAACAATCAGAACAAAATTCTTCTTTCAGAACCTCTCCCAGCTAAATATGCAATGCATAGTTCCCCTACCTACAACTTTAGCATTCTTCTTTGTGAAGTGGGGAGTAGAATAATACCTCCCTAACAGGTCGGCATGTGAAGCTAGAAAATACTGACCTGAACAATTCTTTGTAGAACTCTAAAGCGCTGTAATGATATTGCAAATTTCCAGTATTGTAGAGCTCCTCTCATTGTTTATAAAGACAATGTTTGAAACTCCAGTCTATCTGATTCAACCCCTTTCCATGTTCATATGACTCAGGATTCATTATCTCAGAACAAATATCTTCCAGGGTAGGAACTCTCACTTATATCATTTGACTATTTATATCGAACAAGTAAGTAACATTCTAGGCACCACAAGTATGAAGTGAATAGCCATGGTGATGATAAATGCTCAGCATTCCTTGAACACTGTTCATGTTCCACATTTGATGTATATTAATTTAGTACTTGTAGTCCTACTAGGAGGTAAACACATTTGTCGTACATGAGAAAAACAGGACTGAATGAGATGCAATCATTTCCAAGATGTTATGGAGTAGGAAATCTAGAGAACAGGATTGACCAAGTTGCCTGTCTCCAACCTCCATTATTTAACCACTGTGATATTCTAACACAATGTTCATGGGCCTTGCTCTCAGGGTGCTTAAACACTGATGAAGTGTATCAACCGAGCAACAGGCAACAAGGACAAATTCCTCCATGGTGAGCCAGCTGGAATAACAATGCTTCTCAGTCAATAGAAATCTCCAAATCTGTTGATCACGTTTCAGGAGCCAGGATCAGATGCCTAAGTAGGCAGCTAGGTATTACTATGAGTAATTGAACATTTTTCTCTGAAATATTTATAGGCAATCTTTTATATCTTCTCATGACGTTACCCCTCACACTTAAGTAGACTTTATGACTTGTTAAAATGATATTTTACATCCATGGTCTCGTTTGATCATCCCAACAGCCGTTTGGGATGAGAGCCAGGAATTACTATCCCCTTTTACACACAAGACAGCTGAGGCTCGAGGAGAGAAGGCTTATGGCCCTGAGAAATACACTGAATAAGTGACAGCTCTTCAGGTTCATGTTCAGACCTCGCTAACATCAAACTTCAATTACATGTCATCTAGCATCTTGGTCCAAAGCTTTGAAAAACTGAATTACTTATCCAGTCAAATGTACAAATGTTTCCTAAGACATCATGGGTAAGGTTCTAAAGATATGCTTTTTACTCTTATCTTGTGTCAAAAATCAGGTACTTCACACTCATAGTTGTGGTTTTCTTCACTTACATATAAATACTCCCAGGACATGAGTTTAAAGAGTTTGGAACCCTCAGAATTCCTTCACTTTGATTGACTCTGATTAGCTAATATGAGCACTTACTTTGACCATGTGGGTCTATTTAGAGCAATAGTAGTCAGAGTTCACATTGCTTAGGCTTGGCCCTGACTGAGCCCTTGATATCAGAGCTACACCTTACTGATTTCTCTGGGCAAGACGAGGTCTTCAAGCAGAATCTCTCATGGACCCAGCTTAAGACTAGTGTTAGGACATGAAATTGATGTCTAAACCTCATAAAAACAGCCTTCACAGAGCATGAGAACATTCTGACTTGCTATCTATAGACAATATTGTCTTGAAAACCAGAACATAGATTTTTGTTTTGTTTTCTTCATTTTTTGTTTGTTTGTTTGCTTTGCTTTGATGCTGAGGTTTGAACCCAAGGCTCACTCATGCTAGGCAAGGGCTATAAAACTGAGTTCCATCACAGCCCAAATCCTCAGTTTTTTTGAGACAAGGTCATGCTATGTAACTCAGAAAATTTGCAATCCTTCTGACTCTGCTTCTCAAGTGGTGGGATTACTAGCATGAAATACTATGCCTGGCTCCCGAATGTGTACTTATTCCTACCACCTCTTCTTTTTTTCTCTGCTTTGCCCAAAGGCACCTAGACATCTAGGAAATCCAGACAAACAGTGACTTTTATGGTGATCGTCACTTGGTAAAGGACAAAAGTAATGGTAACTGAGGGATGTTTATCTAAGCATTCATGAAGGGTAAAGAGGTTATGAGTGACTGGATTCTACATAGATTCTTGAAAATTCATGTCATTAATTTAAGGCTTATTCCTTTCTAACTTTTATCCAGGGCTGTTTATATAACACAAACATCATTTAGTTTGATTTCCTTTCTTAAAAAAAAAATTATTTAGGGCTGGAGAGATTGCTCAGTGGTTAAGGCACTTGCCTCCAGTGCCTAAGGCACCCGGTTCAATTCTCCAGTACTCACATAAGCCAGACCCACAAGGTGGTGGCCCTGGTGCACTCTCTTCCAATCTGTCTCTCTATCTCTATCTCTGCTTGAAAATGAATAAATAAAATATTTTTAAAAAATATTTGTTTACTTTAAAGAGAGAGAAACAGAAAAGGGAAGTGAGAGAGAGGGAGAGAGAAAAAGAAAGAGAGAGTGAACATGGGCACACCAGGGCCTCCTGTAAACTAAGTCCAGATGCATGGGCCACTGTGTGCATATGGCTTTATATGGATACTGGAAAATTGAACCCAGACCATCAGGTTTTGCAAGCAAGCACCTTAAACCACTGAGTCATATTTCCAGTCCCTTACATTGAATTTCTCTTGTTCCTAGGCACAGTGGAATATTTCTAGAACTAAACTGAAACATGTATACCTCTTTTAGGAAAGCCTGGTTTAAAATATGTTGTGATCTTATTTATCAACCTCAAAATTTAAATATGTGACCTGGCAGGTTTAAATGTCTTTACAGTGACAGCAAAGCAGAAATCCAATATAACCTGTAAACACCTGCTATGTGATGATCTGACTGGTCGCAGAAAGAGAAAGAAGGGGAGAGGAAAGCGAGACCGATTGTGATTTGAATAGATGTCTCCAGGATATCAGGACCATGAGTACTGCAACTGTGTAAGCTAGAAATCCCCCACTCTGACCTCCACGGCTATGCTTTCAAAAGCACAGCTCTGATTGGGACACTCTGCCATCATCCTTTCCATTCTATTTCTTCACAGTGTCATTCTGTCTCCAGGCTGGTGCACTTGTTGGGCCTCAGGTGATACTTTCAGGTTTTCTCACCTTTGCAAACCCTTACCTCCTAGTTGCTGGCAAATGCTAATGCTCCCTCCTCTAAAGATTGCTCACTGACTAGAGATTCACTTGGTTGTTCCTTCTGCCAAGGTCTCTTGGCACTCTGCACAGACTTCTAGGGTAGCATCACGTACGTCGTAGTGCCACACATCCATGAGCAGTCAGTATCTACCCGGGTTATAATTTAGATCTAAATCCCACCCCTGAAATGAGGACATAGAATCTTTAAAAGGTGGATCCCTCCAGTGAGAGTAGGTGTGTTGCATTGTATTGTGGGATGCAGGTCATTCCTCTGCCTCCTGGCCATCATGAAGTGAGCCGCTTCCTGTGCCACTCATTTCCACTATGAAGCACTGTCTTGCCATGGGACTGAAAGCAATAGACCAATGACCATGGGCAGGAATTTCTGAATCTAAAAAATAAAATAAGTGTTTCTTCTTTTTCTTTAATGTGTGTATGTGTGTGTGATGTATGTGTGCATGAGTGTGTGTGCTTGTATGTGTGGTCACATGTGGCTCTATCCCTGAATTTGGAGCTCATTGATTCAGCTAGACTTGCCAGCCACCCAACCCCAGGGAATACTTCCTCCGTGCTGGGGTGACAGACATGTGCCACCAGGCCCAGAAATTACATGATGCTGGAGGTCCAAACCTCAGTCCTCATGTTGGCATCGTAAGCACTTTACCGGATCCTGGTATTCTTTTTCTTGTTAAGTTAATTTATCTCAGATATTTGTTTAAGTACCATATAGCCAATTAATATAGTGAAGCTCTCCTTCACTATATTAGACTGGAAACATGCTGTATATCACAGCGTGGTATGCAGCAGATGGTTAAACATTGGATTAGAAAGATAGAAAAAGAAAGGAAGGGAATTGGGGATAACAACTCATTGTTGGCCCACTAAACAATGTAACTCATTATGGACAATAAAAAATGAAAGGAAGGGAAAGAGGGAAGAAGAAAGGAATAATAAAATGAAAGAGAATGCAGAAAAGAGGGAGGAAAGAAAGGAGGTAGGAAGGGAAGGAAACAGGATACAGGCAGAAATGGAAGAAGGGAAAGAGATTTTCTCAAATGACAATCCTAGAGAAATATGAAGCTCACCATCACCACATATATGGAGAGTCCATATTTGTTTCACAGTCTCTGGATTAAATTGAATATTTTGATCTATTAAGACATATATTGACTCTTGGTGTTCTATTGATTCTGAAGAGGCCCCAGGATGATTTTATAAGTGTAAAAAAGATAAATAAGTGTACAGGTAATAAACTCTAGATTACATAAGCAAACATTACTTAATTACATTCCTATTAATATACTGACTCTATAATGAATTTTTGAGGTATTTAATTATCAATTTGACAAGATAATCTAGCAGTAGTTAATGATTATACCAGTAAATTGTTTTAAAAAATCACTGACAATTATTAAGTCTCGTAACAGACATCAAATTAACTTGCTAGAGCTGTCTGGTTAAATAGACAGCAGTTAATTATGAGGTACTTACACATGCCTCAAATTTTAATATGCAAGCCTTTTTAATAGTGTGGCACCAACAGTGTTATGTAAGGCAGTAGTTTGCCCACAAGGCATTTTCAGACTCCATATGGCGTGACCACTGGACATGAAAGAGTGTGACCTTGGACACTTCCCATGATTGTTCCACTTTTCATCTGGAAGCTGCAAGATACAGCCTCCTAAACAAGATAAATGGTGAGGATGCTAGACCATTTTATCTTTCATAGACATGGGAACCTGGTTGGATCATAAAGGTCTAGCATACACACACTACGGGGCAGATGTTGTGCAAGGGGCTTTATGTAGACTGTCTTTGAAGGTTAAAAGAGGACTAACCCCACAGCAATGTGCAGGTTTTCTCTGGAAGGCTTGCTGAGAGAGAAACAAGAAACAATTATACACACCAAGCCACCAAGGTGACTTTCTGGAGGCTGCTGGCCACACTGATGAAACATGATAGTAGTCAGATTGTTGAAAATGGAAGTCCTGTCTTAGCCCACCTGCTTTGCAGGGGTCTAGAATACCTATACCTCAGCTCTGGACTCTGGTTTTCAGAGGTTACCTATCTGCCAGTTTTCATTCCAAGACAAGTTCAGGAGGGACTTTACAAAGTACCTTTATGTTAACTCTCACAGGTCCAGATAAACTGGAGATCGTTTTTCTAAAGACAGCCTTACCCACTCTATATTGTATCATCATGTTTATATGCCTTACTGTGTCCTATCAAAATTTAAGTTTCTTAGATCCTGTCCCTCTCTGTTAGCTCTCGCAGTGCTGAAATTTGCAGCTGTTGGCACAAACCAAATGTTGAAAAAGTATTTCTTCAGTTACGATGAATTAAACTGAATTGGTTTGGATTGAATCCGACTGCAATGAATTGGACTGGACCAAACAGAATTGGATCTTGTTAAGGAAGGACAGCAGGCACCAGAATTTCTATTTCTTTACTTTGGGGACAAAGCCCTTACAGTTATGGTGCAGCAACACAAGCACCGTTCATGGACTGTGTCTCTATTCAGACTACTGCGGCTCAAGCCTCAGCTGCACCCTTGGTCAACTCTGTGGTGCTTGGTAAGCTGCTCAGCCTTCCTGAGCATCCAGAGTGGAGCCTGCCTCACAGGACCACCAGAAGCATTCATTCAGTGATTTGGTCCCAGGCATGAACAGACGATATGAGAGTTTTAAATATGATACCTTAAAAGTATCAAATCACCACGATGAATTATACTTCCGTTCTTGTGTGACAACTCATATCACATCTGCACAAAAAAGGTTCTCTCCATTAATCCAGTAAGAAAACTGAGGGTCCTCAGAACAAGTAAAGGACCTACAGAGCTATAGAACAAGAGCCCGATGCTCTCTTACTTAAAGCAGGTTTTCTGTTTCTAGGTGCCCTTTCTGCTAATATTCCTGGCTCTCCATATGTGCTGGTTACAGTGTGGGCTTTGGGTCACTTGATGGCAAAGAATTATGTACATTTAGTGTTTCTTTGGTATTGTTGGAATGGCCTTTTATTACCCAGTCCTCACCAAAGAAAGGATGCTAGATCAAGATGAAAGATCTGTGATGTGTTATGATAGAATTTGCCCCAGGAAATAAATCACAAAACCTGAATATGCACCCAGGCTCAACCCCTACCTATGATATTAGCAACTATTGAGAGATAGCTTTGTGCTCTGTACGTATACACATATGTATGTGTTTATACTATTTAAGCCTCAAAACAACCATGGGACATGGACTATTTGATTATCATATTTGGCAGGAAATACATAATATGGTTAAGGAACTTATTCAAGGTCAGATTTCTGGTTAAGTACTTTAATACAACTTGATGATCTCAAAGACAACATATATCTAGTCTACCAACAGTCAAGTAAACTCTTGCCTAATTTCACTCCTCTGAGGAGTGACTGAGGGGGTCTAGGAACCTTGAAGTCACAACCCCCAAACATTTCAAGATATCCCAAGCATACCCAAGTTGATCCATTACAAGTCCTTGTGTGAGTGGTGTTTTCTAGTCATTAAATGAAAGCGAAGGTAGACAAAAGATGGAAACCCAGGTCTTCCCTGCTCTTCAGATTCATGCCATCAGGTTTGAGTTGTAACATAACACTCATTCCAGTTTGTAATTTTCTGTCCATATTTAATATGCTACAGTATTTTCCTTATTGTTACAATCTATAATTATCATCCTCATGACTTCATAAACAACCAGTAATAACTATCAAATTATATTTGGCCAAAATATCACAATAAAATAGTTGCCCTGCTGCTAAATAGTTAAGGAGCAGTTAGTGTGTCTGCTACTATATATAATGCTACAATGGACATCTTTGCATAGAATATTCTCCAGAAGCTAAGGCTAGGGAAAATGCTTAGGGCTATTTCACTTTTATAAAGGTAAAGATAACACTGGTAATGACCATATATGTTCCTCCCCTGTTGAAATCTTAAGGCATTGGAAAATGTTCCTAGCTCCAGATTTTGAGTGGATATGACTGGTTTGCTAAGGTGAACAAATATTAATTAATAGATTGCTTCAAATATGAATTGTTGTGTCTGGCACTGATTTATAGCTTTCATAGTGTGAAGGGGACAAGGGTCTATGAGCACTTCCTGCAAGACAGACCTGCATGAATTAAAGAAAATATATTATGGGAATTTGAAAAAGATTAAACTCTCAAAGGATTAGCATTCAAGAGACAGTAAGTAAACCTGTTTTCCTGGATATCACTTTGATATCTGATTTTAATATCAATAAAACATTCTCCCTTGTTACAGTTCAGTGTCAGCTAGTCAGAATATTTGATTAAAGCTAGAATCATGTCAATATGTTTTAACTTAAGATATTCAATCCAACTTGGACTTAGCCATGAATTTTCTATTTCCAGAATCCCAGTTTAGTTTAGTTTTTTTTTTTTTAATAAACTACTCCATAACACATCCTCTATTTTTCCTAGTGTAGGTGGTTTGGGTTTGTTGGCTTTTGTTTCATTTGTTGTAGATAACAAAACAAGCTTGCAGAATTGCAGAATGCATCTAGATTCTTATTCTCTTGACATCCTTCAGAATGTTTTTCAAAAGGCACACAGGGTTCCAGTCAAGTTACATCTACTGAGCAACCGGCAACTCAGCATGGAAAAGGACAAAACAAGAGACAAACCCCTATATCCTGAAGTACACCCAAGTGGTTACCTGCTGTTCCTGTGTCAAACAAGGGGCTGCAGCTGAGGACACTGAGAAATCAAGTAGAAACCCAGCTGGAAGCTTCCTTCCTACCAGCCAGCTGTCACTGTGTTACAAAGTGACAGGCATGGTTCAGGGGAAGAAAAGTAACCACCAGTTTTCACCAGCAGTGGACCCTGTGAGCTACACAGCTAACTAACTAACTAACTAACTAACTAACTAACTAACTAAACTAACTAGCAGGGTGTGCCCTGTGGTACAATTATGGCATGCCTGTTACAGTTGTAACCAACTGTTCTCTGGATGTGAGACCCTCTCCACAGGAGGCTGGTCATGCTTGTAACTGAAAACCTAGTCAAAAGCCTATGGTGGGAAGTTCATGGACTTTAAGAGAAAGCTACTATCATTTGGCTAAGTAGATATGTTGTTACCATCAAATTGCCTCCAAATATTTATGCTTATGCTATAGCTCAGTGCTACTCTTAGTTTGTCAGGAAAGCTTTTTTGTTTTGTTTCGTTTTGCACTTGAAGGAAACTACTAGGGAGACCCAACACTTTTCAATATTGAGAATAAGTAACTGCTGAGCCATAAATGTATTATTCCCTTAAGAGCTCAGAGAACGTTGTAGAAGAGGGGTTAGAAAGAGTCGAGGGGTGGGCAGGAGTCCTCTGGAATGTTGTCTTCCAAACATGACGTGGCCATTACATTCATGTCCTCACAGTGACTGTTCTGTAACCTGCACAAGACCTGCATATTTTTGGGCAGGTCAACATTCTGGCATGGATGCTGGAGGGAGAGACAAAAAGATTTCAGAGTAGAATCGGAACTAGTTGCAAAGAAGAAAGGGTTCAGAAGAAAGTATAGGGAAAGGGGACAGGAGATGACCAGAGGGGCTTTGATTAAAATACATTATCTCTACATATGAAAATTATCAACAAAAAGTTAAATAAAACAAGGGGCTGATTCTAGGTGCAAGATGCTGAACGATGACGGGATCTTGAACTCAGAGCACCTGCAAAAGGTTCCGTGTTCTACCCTAAGCTTTACTACAAACTCACTGATGTGCAGGGAACATGTCTGTTCACTCCACCTAGGCTCTTTGCTTGTAAAACGAAGCTATTTAACTAGGAAATTTACAACATTATTCCCAGTTTCAAATATAAATCTAGATTGTCCTTGTTTTCTTGGCCTTTTCCCCTTCCATCCAACATAGAGACAGGGACCACTAGGGGTCAGGCTTTTTACATTTCTCTTGCTAAAAAGGATACAAGTCTTGTATTAACTTGGAGGAATGGAGAGGTCTTCTATATTGTCAAGTAGCTGCACTCAAACTCTTTCAACATGTGAGATTCTGCTATCTTCCCAAAGATTTCCAACAAACAGGGTTCACGATCCTCTTTCCAGGAAGTTCCTAACCTGGAATCCTTATGTAATTTCAATCAATCTCCTCCTTCAGCGAGCATCCCAGAGAGATGTCTAATCAGTCACCAGATTCATTGAGTAGGATACATGTTCTCTCGCAAGACTCAGCTGATATGGGGGTCTAGTTTAATAGAAAGGCAAGGTAACAAGGCTCCATTTAAGAAACTCAGAAGCACATGGCCAGTGAATGCCACAGACAGGATTAAAGCTGGATGTTACATAACCCAAAGGCCATGCTGGACTCTGTAAAATACACTGACTCTCTCTCAGTGCTGGCCCTCTGCCTGCTAGGGAGAACTGTCTGTCATCGGGAAGCTGGGAAGTAAGAGAGAGGGGCTCCCAAAGTTATGATGGTGGACAGTAACCTTGGTCATCTGGACCACCAAGGAGATGGGCTTATGTTAGTTCAGGAAGCCCTGGGCATTTGTCAGAGCAAGCTTGAATACCAAGTGGCAAATGTGAAGGTTTTGTAGAGGAAGTGGAAGGCAATAAACTTCGAAGCAGTAAAAATTAAATGTGTTCTGATGTATTGGATCAAAACTTGGGAACCTCATGAGCTCCGCCCTACCCTTGATAGCAGCTGCAAGTGTTTGTTTTATTTCTCTAACATCTGGTCAGCCAGTGTGTAAACAGAATGAAGGGTCAGCGTAGGGGAACATCTGAAAGCTGTATTTCTCAGTCTCATAAGGATACGTGAGCGGTGATAGAGTCTGACTTAAGAAACTCTTTCAAAGTTTATGGAGTTTCGGGCAGTACTTTCAGTGGCTCTTTGCAATCTCTTAATAGTTGGTTTTCTGTTGTTATAAGTGATATACATAGACTGGGTCATTTGTAAAGAATATTTATCTCTCCCAGCCTGGCTAACTTGTGGAGAGGGTCTTCTTGCTGGTGGAGAACCTTTGCAGAGTCCTGTGATGGCATGGGACATAGCATAATTAGAGCAAAATTGCTAAATTGAGTCACTTCTCTGCTTATAAAGCCACTAGTACAATTATGGGCCCTAACCCTCATAGCTTAATCTAAATTTTATCCCATCCACCCACTTGCAAATACTATTAACATGTAACTCTGGGGAATGTATCAATATGAGTTTTGAGGCAACAAACGTCTAGACCTTAGCATTTATCCCTAGCATGTGATTCCCTACCATGCCATTGTAAGAAGACAGTTAACCGATATAAGTTTGGGTAGTGCCAAGAGCTCGGGATTGAGGACTGGATGACTGGGGTTTCCATTTCTTTTTTTTTTTTTGTATTACTTTTAGACTTTATTACTTGTTATTCAAAACAAGCAGTTAACTGGTTAAGCAAAATATAAAAAATGAGGCACATATGCCAAGTACTGCTATTAATAATATCTTACTTGGATTTTCTCACCAAATATTGGAATCTTACTGCACCCAACTGGTAAGGAAACGATGAGTAATAGACAAGAAAAGAAACTTTGCCAATGGCACTTATACTATATTACCTTTTTAAATATTTTATTTTGTTTCTATGTATTTACAAGGAGAGAGAGAGAGAGAGAGAGAGAGAGAGAGAGAGAGAGAGAGAGAGAGAGAGAGAGAATATGTGTGTGCCAGGGCCTCCAGCCCCTGCAAAGGAACTCCAGATGCATGCACCACTTCATGCATCTGGCTTTATGTGGGTACTGGGGACTCAAACCCAGGTCTTTAGGCTTTGCAGGCAAGCATCTTAACCACTGAGAAATCTCTCCAGTCCTACATTACATTTTTTTAATGTTCTTTTTTTATTGTCCATAATGAATTACAATATTAAATGGGCAAACAATGAGTTGTTATCCCCAGTTCCCAATGTCCCTCTTCCCCATCTCCAATCAGCTGGATATCCTCCTCCATGGGCCATATGGATCAGTCCTTGGGGCAGGGGACCATGGATAGACTAGGAGTCAACCCGGTTCCACTGGCCCTACTATGTTGTTACTGAGGGGGGTCATATGGAACCCCGTAAAGAATGACAAGATGAATAAGTGACCCATAGGACCCATAGTCACAGCCAATCAGTCAACACAGGATAAGCCAGTGAGACAGACAGACACCGATGATTTTCAACACAACCTAAAACAGTAGTACAGAGACTCCTAAATTCTCAACAATAAAGCAGCCTTGATACTCACCCACCACGACTCAGGAAACTGGGTGGAAGAAGGGGCAGAAAGATTGTGAGAGCCTTGGTGGGGGAGAATATCCAGAGACATAGGGTTCCCATTTCATCTTCACCAAAACCTGAACACAAGCCTTTGGGGAAATTATTCTTATCAAGTCTCATTTGACTATTTGGGTTGTCAGATAATAGAAGCTTCTCTAACGTTTCATCAAGATTTACTTTTCAATTTTTTAGGCATAACTGTAGCTGTTAACATATTTCTGCATTTAATCAATAAAGATATTTCCAGCCACTGTTTCTCCTTTTGTCTACATGATACTTCAAAGATCATTAGCCTCCTACATATTTTTATGTCAAATAAAATTTACCTTGTCTCACTCCCAAAGAATATGTTAGAACTCTCATCAGTGTTAAAAAAAGAATTCAACCTGTCAATTATTGCTTGTCTTTAAGATGCTGGTTATTTAAATAAGGACTTTGCCTGATTAAAAATTACACAAGAAATTTATTGCTCTGCCAAATATTAATGCAAAGTATTTGACTTTTAATAATCAAATATACTTGAAAGCTTTTCATTGTGTTTTCATTTTCTAAAACATAGGTTACAATGAAAATGTTGTTTGAAATAAACATAGTTAGCCTTGATAAATAAAATTAAAACACAATAATGTGCCATGAATTTACAAATATCCTTGAATGTCAAAAAGTGATGGACTGGGGAGATTTCCCAGTGGTTAGGCACTTGCCTGAAAAACCTAATGACCCAGGTTCAATTCCCCAGTACCCATGTAAAGCCAGATGCACAAAGTGGCACATACATCTGGAGTTCATTTGCAGTGGCTGGAGACCCTGGTACACACCTATTCTCTCTCTCTCTCTCTCTCTCTCTCTCTCTCTCTCTCTCTCTCTCTCTCTCTCCTTGCAAATTAATAAACAAAATATTTTTTAAAATTGCACTATTTGATAGGCAATGAATGGTTTAACCAAAGGAGTATTAACATCTTATATTAGAAATTAAGTTATGTCATAAATTTCCTTTAGTAGCAAAGCAGTTAGGCATTTATGACAAGTAGAACTCTTCACCTTATGCCTGTTTCCCTGGACTACGTTCTTTATGAAACTCCTGTCCCTTTGCACCACCTGGTCTCTGAAGATGAAGTTACCAAGCACATTGAGCTACAGGTATGAGAAGGAAGAGGCCCTCATGAGGTGTGCTCATCTTATTCATGACTGATGCTTAGACGGCAGTAGCCCAAGGTTTCCCAGGGTAGAAATCTATCTCTCAAAGACAATCTCAGTCTTCCTTTCCATCCTATCACAATTCCAATTGGCCCAACTTCCAAGATGGCTGAGGAGGTTGGGTCCTGCTGTAATCCAGCAGAGGGCGCGCTTGGAGCAGATTTGGACATGGCCTTGGGAAACTCAGGGAGGACAATAGAGCTTCCTTTACAGAAGGGTGATTTGGTGATGTCTGGCTCTTAAGCTAACCTAAAAGGACAGACAGCTCATTGGCTCTTCTCACGTGGCCTTATAAAATTTTCTTCATAGTCTTGTTAAATTCCTCGGAAGACCTCGTTTTTCAGCTCTACCTTTCTTCTTCCCTTTATTCAGAAAAAAAAAAAAAAA
>PVHP010022486.1:0-28341 GCA_004024765.1 Zapus hudsonius
TAGTGTCAATTAAATGATCTATTTAAGTTTCAAAATGTGAGAAGATAACATAAAACTATTTACAAGTGCAGAATGTCCTGTATTTTTTTCAGCTCTCTAGCAAAGTAAACAAATTATTTCTCAAACAGCCACTCCTATCAACCCACTATTCCCTTCAAGGAACGTGTACCTGAACACCCACATATCTCAGTATTTTCATGATTTTCTACTACCGATGAAATAGTAAATAAATGGCTGAGAAATAAAAACCAAATTTCTAAATGTATTGTGTGAATTTTCCATCACATTTTTTGAAAGGTTGAATTACATTCAGTTTTTAAGTCATGTGTATTTAAGATTTTTAAAAACACCAAAAGAATTAAAAAGTCATTTGACTTTCTTGCGTAACAATAACCAAATGAAGTTCTTAACTAAGTGATATTCTTTACATAGTTTTTTTTCCAAAATGAAATTGGTTAGTTACCTTATAACCTCTACTGAGCTCTTAAGTCATATGCATATTGACAAAAGAATTCAAGAGAGAAAACAAAATGTTATCTAGTCTTAGGGAAGAATGATCAGAAGTTAGATAGTATAAAACACAAAGTATTGACAGAAATTGGATTTTGTAAGGAACCTTAGTTGCATTTTATTAAGATACCTTATAACAATATAAGATGTACGTAGACAGTACATTTCATTTTAGTTACTAGTAGAAAATTCTTTAAAAGAAACTTAAGGAAAAGATTAGAGGAGACTACAAGCTGTTTCTAGGTTTGCCCTTTGCCCCGTTTTAAAGATGACTGATAAATTTAACCTGCTGATTTTAAAACTGAAATAGAGGACACAGGATAGTGAAGATAACGTTGTATTTACAAATGTTTTTGTTCTTAAAAGATAATTCGTTCCAGCTAGGAAGATGACTCTGTGAATAAAATGTTTACCACTGAAGCCTGAGTACCAGACTTTGGATCCCCAGGCCACATAAAAGCTAGAAGCCATGATGGGCTTCTGTGATCCCAGAATAGTGGTGTTGAGATGGGATGCAGAGACAGGAGACTTCCCCAGAAGTTTGCAAATCAACTAGATTGACTAACACAGCACTGGGCAATAACCCAGTGGTAAACTCTTTGGTTCACTAAAACTGGTTTTGGCTCAATCATGCCTTGGCCTGTCATCTCTGCCCTATTTGTGCTGAACAGACATGTGCTTTCATCACACCATGGAAAAAATATCACATGACACTTGGTGCCAGAGCAAGGGATGTGATACATGGCATCCAAATGTAGGGGATAAGAAACTGTGAAAGTGATCAATCTTGGAATTCCTCTGAGAATGGAAATGATGGGTCCTGCACAGAGAGGCTAAGATCAACCAGGTAAAATTCAGGAAGAGGTCAGCTACATCCCAAGTATTAAATATATGAACTCACAACAGCATGGGAATGGCTAGCCTGTAAGGTCCACTCTCCTCATCATTGCTAATGGGGCAGGGGACAGATTCTGGGTATCCAGACCACATTGATGAGAGCAACTAGTCCAAATAAATCTTGGTTCTGTTTGTGGCTGTACACAAGGAGAGAAAGAAAAAAAGGATCTCCAGAGGATGCTCTGGAGAAGAAAGCAAAAGAGCTCTGAAAGATGCTCTAATATACTGTCCTGGTTATACAGATGTAGCCATGCAGCTTCAGCATAGACTCGCATAGGTTGTGCCCTTAACCATTCAGATCATTTTGATCCAAATACCTTAATAAAGAAACACCTGATATTTTTCTACACCTGAGCCTGGTTTCAATATAAAGTGGAGGATAAAAAGAGATGGCCTCCAAAGAGTATTGATTTTAATATGACATCACAATTAGATGTATTTTGTAAAATGAAAGATAAATGGTCTAAACTGTGTCTTATGAGCAGGATTTTTTTGCTCTAAAAGACGACCCAGACTTATACAGGTAATGCTATGTCACCTTAGTGCTCTAGGCTGCCATGGACCATGTGTGCTGACCTCCAGCTGAGTTCTCCACTGACATCGTTTTATAAATAAATGCAAATACCACACAGGGCGATTGAGATTTTAAATCGAGGTTGCCATAGTAAGATTTTTTTTTTGCTCCCTGTATGTTTTCTCCTACTTTTATTTCTCACAGGAATCATATTAGTAACTTGTCATGTGATGTTTAAACTTGTTGAGAGCCTAATTCTGAGACAGGGTAAGCTTCCCAGTTCCAGACTCAAGCAAATTGATCTCATGGGTCCTCTGAGACCCCTCTCCTGGTACATGCTGACTCCCTGGATTTGTGAAAAGGGAAGGAGAACAGACAACTTAAGAGGTTAAACCACTAAAAATGTGCAGAGGCATGTGGATGTATTTTTAAATGGTGATGTTAAATTGCTAGAAATGATTGTACAATGTATTTAAAACAAGTCAATGCTATAGTTTTAAATTTAAAAAGAGAATGCTTATTTATGCTTGCTTCCACAGTAGACAGATGATCTTAATCATGAACAAAAATACCAGACTTCAGCCCTGCTTTCTAAATTGCCTCGCAGATTCCATTAAAAGATCAAAAATTCAGATGGTGTTTGAATGCTTGTTATAATGATCTCAATCTTTGACCAATTTATTGATTGGGTTTGTTAATAAAACATGGGACTGTTAAAATGTTTTTCTTTCCATTATAACTGTTAGATAGATGTTTAAGATGAAATATGTGTGATTTCTGTGTTTCGAATAAGGTTGAAAGAAAAAGCATTTTAGATTAAAAGGGACTTTGTAGGATTAAAAAAAATTGTTCCAATGCAAATATACAGAGATAAACTGGAAGATTAATGTATTTAATGCATGCTGTAAAACAAGTTATAAAGAGTTGATTCAGAAGGTTATGAAAGTTAAACTGAGATAAAGTTTGTTGACTGATAACAGAGGTCACTGTTGTTTATCCCATGATATGGAAATACTGAAGATGCTTATGATTAAAAAAAGAGTTAATATAGAAAGCATTATTTCTCCATAATTTCTCTCTTGCCTTAAATACTTGCAAAATGTTTCACTATCCATTTTCCCTAAAGCAACATTATATCTTATTAGAATGCAGTTTACAGACTTTTAAAATGCTTTTATGCCTGTTTTTGCTAATGATAAACAGGCTCTGCTAAAGACCCCAGCCTTGAGCCTTCCAATTCAAAAATCACTTAATCTTATATGTAAGAAAGAAAAAGAAATTCTTACCCAGGTTCACAAACATGCTTAGCAGCCTGTTGGGTACTTAAATAAAATATTAGATCTAGTGGCCAAGATATGACCAGCCTGCATTTGGAGAATGGTTTACAATAGCTCTCATAATTCCAGAAGCTAACATATTAACTTTGGAGACAACCTGTGTACTTTTGATGTATCAGGATAGTTGTCTTCTAAAGGAAATTCTGACTAACTGATGATTCCTCTTAAAATATCTGGCTGCCCCTCCTAGAGAGACCTGATATTTAGGAAAGAACTTATTCTACATTAAATCCAGTTACTTTCTTCCCAGAAGAAAAAGAAAGCCTGGAAAACAATTGTAAGAAATCATCTCTCAAAGTAATGTGGCCCAAAAAGATCTTAAGGAGACAACCTTAAAAAAAATAGACTTGAATCATTTTTTTTAAATATATATTTATTGTCCATAATGAGTTACATTATTTAGTGGGAGAGACTTGAATCATTTTTACAGGGAGAAGTTCCTTTAAAACAAGAAATCCAGAGGACTGAATAGACATTAGTGGCCTTCAATCAAGACAATTGAAAGAAATACAGGGCTGTTGTTTGGAAGTCCAGGGAGGCCTTAGACACTCTTAGCACAGCCTTCTGAGTTCCTGGCTCTATAGTCATGAGTCATCAGGCCCAGCTTTCCAAACCTTCGTCTCTATTAAAATCTCTGTTGAGAAATCTGCTTCATTTCTACGGGTTTGGCTTTATATGGGACAGGGTGATTTCTTCTTTCAACTTTGTATGTGCTTTCTTTGCCCTTAGTGTTTGAAGTATATGACATGGGGTGGCTCTTCTCTGGTTTTGTCTGTTTGGTATTGTAAATGCCTCTTTCCTTACATTTAGGAAAACTTCAGCTATTATTTTGTTGAACGTGTTTTCTGAACTTCTTTCTTCTCCGCAGGAGGGAATGTTTCAATTTGGAGGAAATTGCTACACCACAGTACTGGTTTGAAAGGAATGAAAGATGCAAGATCGAAGAGGTTTGGGGGATATTGCAGGGTAGTTCTAAAAAGCCCACGAGGCTAAACAGTGTGAAACAGGGTCAGAGTTCCTGAGTGAAGGCTGTTGTAGTCACCTTCAAGTTAATGGGAAAACAACACTTGACCCAAAGCAGGTAATGGGAGGGAAGGTTTATTTTGGCTAAAGTGTCAAGGGAAAGCTTCATGGTGGCGGGGGAAGCCTGCCATGAGCAGTGGATGGACATTACTCATGGCAACATTAGAAAATAGCAACAAGAGAGCTGAACTCTTACAAGGGGACATGGCAATTACACCTGCTCCCAATACCACAACCCCCCCCCAGCAAGGTTCCACCTCCCAAACTGCCACCAGCTGAGGACCAAGCATTCAAAACATATGAGTTCATTGGGACATCTGATTAAAACCAGCCACAGAGGCCATGAGAACCCACTGCTTAAATCTGTGAAGATGGGAACCATAAGTTGGGATGGACACCCCAGGTTGTTAGAGACGCTGAGGTTGGTTTGGGCGGATTCTGCTCATGAGAGCAGCTGCAGACAGCACAGCTGGAGGGGTGTAGCTACCTGAGCCTATTTAAGCCAGATGATTTCATCATGAATGCCAGATATTGGGCATGGAACTACATGATTCGGTGTTTGCCCTGCTGGCTTTTCGTCTTGCTTTGGTCCAATATTTCTTTGCTATGTTCCCACTCTTCCCTTTCGAATTGGGAATTCTCATTCAATGTCATTGCATACTAGAAACAGGTAATTTCGTTTTGATTTTACAGAGCTCATATAGTAGGAAAGACTGAATGTTAAGTATTGATCTATTGATTCATTTTAAGTGCAGAGAGCTTGGGAGCTGAACTGAAGCAGAATAGACCAATTGTTATAATTGTTATGAGAAGTACATTCAGTGTCTTCATGTTCCATGGACCAGAAAGTCCCAGGAATGGCTGGGGGCTGCTGGGCCCTCAGCATAGTTAGAAGGAGGAAAGGACAGTAGATGGTAGCCTGGCATTGTTGCTAGTAACCTTCCCATACAACAGCTAGGTACTCAGCAGTTTAAAAATGTTTTTGAAATTGTTTAAAATTTCCTGGAATATTCAACTCCCCTCCCTCACCCTTGTCAATCCTCCTTCCCTTCCCCCCCCCTTGAAAATGCTAACTAAACAGTTCTACTTCTAGAAACTGCTTAACTAAACCCCTACCCCTTACCTTGCTAAAGAATATATTAAAATGCTACAGATTAAACTTGAGGCCACAGTTCTTTGAGACCTATCTCAGCTGTGGACCCCGGGTTCGAGAATAAACCTCCTCTTTTCCACTCATACTGGTGTTGGGGGTCATCATTCCAGAGACCCTTCACTCACAGTTATGGAAATGCCTAAGTCTTAGATGAGACTTTAGACTAATGAACAGTTCGGAACTGTTAGAGAAAATGAAGACTTATGAAGTTGGACTGAATGTGATATGAATGATGGCCACAATGATAACGAGACAAAGGAGGGAAAGTTGTGACTTCTAGGTCATATGTTTGTGTGTCAAGCTTATCAAAGGTTGACTTGTGGTGGTTTCTCTGGATTTTTCCACTTTCCAGGACCTAGAATTACCTCTGAAGGATTACCTTTATTCGGTTGGCTTCGGGGCATGCTGGTATGTGATTCTCTTGACTAGGTGACTAGAAGTGTGAAGACTCCACTGAGGGCAGCTCCACTCTATGGGCAGCGATCCAGGACTATATAAAAAGAACAGAACTGGCTGAGCACTAGCCTTCGTCGCTCTGCTCTACCGCCTCACTCTTGGACTGAATATGACCAGCTTCTCTGATGCACTGCAATCTGAAACAGTAAGCAGAAATAAACCCTCCCTCTCTTAAGCTTCAAACTTTTTTTTGAGGTAGGGTCTCACTCTAGCCCTGGCTGGCCTGGCACTCACTCCATAGTTCCATGCTGGCCTCAAACTCACAGCAAGATTCTCCTACGTCTGCCTCTCTAGAACTGGGACTAAAGGCATGTGCCACTACATACTCTTCGACCTTGATCTTGTCTACATATTGAAATGAAGGTACCCAGTCTGAATTTGGGTTCATATTCTCTCCATCCCATAAGGTCTCAGTCTCCAAAAATGATTGCATCTTCCCTCTATTCTACTGTTAAAATTCAAACAATTTATCAAGTTCCACTTCCTCTATCAATTTCCAAAAGAAAAAAAAATAACCTCTCCTGTTAATATTTCCCTTCTTTCACTTCCACAAAAACTAAATTCTTCTTGGGTCAATAAATAATGGTTTCAACCAAATAATGGATAATTGTTTCATAAGTGTTATAGTTACTTTTGTGTTCCTGGGTCAAAACACTCAACCAAAAGTAGCTGATGGAGAAAAAGATCTATTTTGGTTTACATCTTGAGGGGAAGCATGATAGGGAAAGGATGGTAGAGCAGAGGCTGGACATTAGATCTTGCCACAGCAGTTGGAATCAAGCATCAAGAGCGAGTTGAGCTCTGGCAAAGGGGGAGCGACCTATAGCATCCCTAAGCCTGCCCCCAGTAACACACCTCCTCTAGCAAGGCTCCACCTCCCAAACAAATACAGGAGGCTATCTGGGATATTCCACATTCAAATCACCACAATATGAATGATGTATGACATATAACTTCTAATACTTATTTTACCCTCTAGCTGATGGGTGTTCTATTCTTGTTAATATGTCTGGTGCATTTTTGATTTTGTTCCCTATTGAGAATTTTATGAACATCTTGAATTTTCTCCCTGGAACATGAGTGCTACCTAAATAGTATTCTTGAAGTTCATTCATGGATGAGAAAACTGGAAGGCCTGAACTAGAATTAAAAAACAAAAACTCTTGAGGAATGTGGAATATATTATTAGCTGAACCCATTCAAAGCCTACAAAACAAAACATTTGATTATAATTGAATAATTATTTAAGATAATTCTTTTTTAACTAGATGGCAATGTTTATTATGTGGAAGATGAATGCAAGAAATTAGCATTGTCTATTATTAGAAAATTAGTTATCTTCTTTAAATAACCCGTTCATTTTGTTAATTTATTTATTTATGATAATTATCTTCATTTGCTAATGTATTTATTTAACATATATATCTTGAGTGTTCACTATGACCCCAAGGATTTGGATAACTAGTGGTAACACTGGAAGAACAAAAACAGTGTTTTAATGTCCTTGAGGAATTCTCAATGGGGAAACTGATGCCAAAAAGTCAATTTTAATTATAATAAAAGCCAAAGAAGGAAAGGAAAAAAGAGAATGATAGTACAGAAAACAAGGAGAGGAAATTACAGTGGCATCAACCTGGAATTTCTAACCAGTAGAATTATAAGATAATTTTCGACAAGTAAATTCAACTTCTTTTCTTTTTTTTTTTTTTTTTTTTTTTTTGAGGTAGGGTCTTGCTCTAGCCCAGGCTGGCCTCGAACTCAAGAAAATCCTCCTATCTCTGCCTTAGAAAGTTTTGCCCTGATGTAGTTTGTTTACTCTCTGATTGGTTAGGTAATTTAGCAGAGATGTCAGCTGTATTTCTCATAAAAATCTTATTACATTGAGAATGTCATCATTTTCAGTGAAATAATTATATTTTGTTATTCACTGATCAATTAATGAAGCTTTGTTTACCCAAACTGTAAAAGTGAAAGTACAATATTACAAATTGATTTCAATAATAGTTTGTTCATTTGTAGTAGGCAAAGTAAATTGCCTTTCACTAGCTTAAGAATAAACAAAACCAGCCAGCTGAACAAAAACATAGAGGATATTTACTGGAACATTCCAATAAATATTTACCTAGAATTAATCAAAGAACCTCAAAGCTAGCTCTCAAGTAACGTTAACACAGGAGCTGGCAGACAAGATTCTGACAGGAATTGGCAAACATTCCTGTCCTGGCAGGGAAGTGAGTGGAGATAGAGAAAGTTAATAAGAAGAAAGAACAAATAGACAAGTTTTACATAAAGGGGTGAATCTAGCCAATAAATGAAGCTTGGCTACAGGCAAACAACTTTTCAAATAATGCATAATCTATTTGATACTCTAATATGTACTGTGAAAGAAAAAAACATTAGTGTTAGAAATTTGTTCAATATTAACTGATCTTCAAAATTAAGCATACATATAACAGCAAACCTTCTTTGGAATGAGGTAAAATCACAAAAATAAAATTAACAAGGGCTGAGGAAATATCTCAGTTGGTAAAGTGACTTTATGACACATATAAATGCCAGGCCCACCTGTAATCTGAGAGGTGGCAAAGAGAGAAGGGATCCCTGGGGCAAGACGGATAGTTAGACTAGCAAGGTCAGTGAGCTCTGTGTTCAAGTGGGAAATCTTGTCTCAGTAAACAGGATGGAGAGCAATCAAAGAAGACACCCAAAATCAATCCCTGACCTCCTCATGAGCTTCACACACACACACACACACACACACACACACACACACAGGCAAGCACACAGACACACATACATATTGCAACAAATAAAAATTGAAAAGAAAACAACAAAATGCCCTACATTGAGCTATGATTTCATTTCTAGTTAAAGAAAGCAATAGTTAATTCAAGTTTCACACACACATGCACACACATAGTCACTGGATTTTCTGAACTTCTCGACAGCTGAATAGAGATTTCTTCTGAAACAAGCCCCATGTTTTCAGTTAAGAAAAGCTGAGGTTTTAAAGCACTTTCCCTAAGATAGAAATGTGTGGTTACATTTAGGTAAAGTGGAAATATTCTAGTTCTATGACTCTTTTTAATATTTAATCTCAAAAGAGGACAGAAATTCCAACTGCTATTATTTTCATTTAATCCTTTCGGGACAAAAAAGCTTAAAAATCCACTTTGTGCTCATTTGCAGTAGTAAAAGTATAGCTGAAGGCAAAGTAAAATTTCAGCTTTCCACGGTCCTTTAATGGAATAAAAAAACAGGTAGCTAAATGTACATGGTGCCAACAAGGATTACTATACATGAATTTAAAAGTACATTAACAGCCCAGGAAGTGCAACAGTCACTTAACCAATGGGACCTGATCAGGCTCAAAAGCTTCTGTACAGACAAAAATACCATACTCAGAGCCAATAGACCCCTTCAAACTGGGAGATGATTTTTGCCAGCTACAACTCAGACGGAGGCCTAATTTCTAGAACCTACAGAGAACTCAAAAAAATTAATAACAAAAACCCAAACTGCCACCTCACAAAATGGGTCACTGATCTCAACAGAGAATTCACAGAGGAAGAAACTCATATGGCCTTTACACACCTGAGAAAGTGCTCAGCATCCTTAAGCATCATGGAAATGCAAATAAAAACCGCAATGAGATTCCACCTTACCCCAGTCAGAATGGCAATCATAAAGAAACCCAACAACAATTGTTGCTGGCGAGGATGCGGGAAAAAGGAACCCTCATTCACTGCTGGTAGGACTGCAAACTTGTTCAACCTCTCTGGAAAGCACTGTGGAGACTCATCAGCAGAATAGAGATAGAGCTACCAATGGATCCAGCTATCCCTCTACTAGGCATCTACCCGCAAGATTTCACATATCAGGATAGAGACATTTGTGCAACTATGTTTATAACAGCTCAATTCATAATAGCCAAGAATTGGAATCAACCAAAATGCTCCTCCATGGAGGAATGGATAACAAAACTCTGATATATTTACACCATGGAATTTTATTCAGCTGAAAGGAAAAATGACATATCGAAATTTAGGGAAAAATGATCTGACTTGGAGCAGATCCCGCTAAGTGAACACTCAAAAGAACAGAGCCAAACACCGCATATTCTCCCTCATATGCAATCCTTAACCAGGCTAACCGTAAACTCTACGCAGACTAGTAGAAAGAAGTGAGAGGTTATGAATGAGGGGAAAGGGATGGGGGAAGGGAATGGCTTAAGTATGAGGCTAAACCAAATTGGGTACAAAATCATAAAATCCTCATGAACACACTGTATCCTATTGAGCAAGTAGTGGGTGTCTACTGGCAAGAGGGGCCATGCGTAGTAGGGAAGAGAGTCTAAGCCTGTGAAAATTTGATCAGTCTGACAACCCCTAATCCCAGCCACCGCTTCCTTCCTCACTGATCGGTTGACCAAAGTGACCCTTGAGGTTCCAAAAACAAGACAGGATTCTGTCAAGGCTCTTGAATGCCCACCCCAGGCCTGAGGCAAAACCCTGTTGCTAAAGAAACCACAGAAAGCCATCGATCAGCATCGAGAGACCCTTCGAGGCCCAGAATGGTATCTAGCACCCAGATGGCAGTTAGTGTAGTGCTGGAAGGCACTGCATAAGCTGCCAGGGGAAGCTGGTCAATGACAGCTGGAGCAAACAGAGACCACTGGCATGAAACACAGCCTGTTGCCATGAGTAGGCTGTACACACTCCCTACTGAGAGAGAACAGCAAACCAAGAAATGAACACTTGTGCAATGGAGGAGCCAAAGCCTGGGGGAGGCAATCAACAGCTTTTAAATTCTGCCAAATATTCCACTTAGTGAGGGGGAGCCCTTAAATGGAACTGGGGACTTAGGGCGATATGCACTGGGAACCGGACTCCTGAGCCCCCAATGAGAGATGCACTATGCGAGCGATTGAAGGAGAGGCTACTAAAAATAGAATCTAGCTAATTCAGAAATGTATATCCCAGTTAACCTATACCGATCTCACTCTCTGATGGAGATTGTTTGTATCTTTCAGAATGCAGTGAGAGAGCTATGGCTCATCCAACCCTACCAATGAACTGCAGGCCAATAGCTGACATCCTGGCAAGAGATGAGCCACACCAGACCTACCATGGAGGATCTATATGGAACCCTGCAGAGAAAGATGGGATGAACAAGTGACCCAGAGCCATAGCCAATCAGTCAACACAGGATAAGCCAGTGAGACAGACACCAATGTTTTTCGACACAATCTAAAGCAGAATTACAGAGACCCCCCTAAGTCCTCAACAATAGAACAGCCTTAATACTCACCCACCACGACTCAGGGAACTGAGCGGAAGAGGGAGTGGAAAGATTGTGAGAGCCTTGGTGGGAGAGAATATCCAGAGACATTGCTCAGTAACAACACACTAGGGCAGGCGGAACCGGGCTGACTCCTAGGCTATCCATGGTCCCCTGCCCCAAGGACTGATCCAGACTGCCCATGTAAGAGGATATCCAGCTGATTGGGGATGGGGAAGCGGGGCATTGGGGAACTGGGGATAACAACTCATTGTTTGCCCATTAAATAATGTAACTCATTGTGGACAATAAAATAAAATAAATAAATGAATAAGTATATAGTACATTAACAGAATTCTGAATGGTATCACTGACATGTTTATGCAATCTAAGTCCAATGACCACTACAATTATTTAGTGAGCCATTGCATTGATAGTGACACAGTTGAATAAAATAGAATAATATTTGGAATATTTATTCATTCAAGCAGAGAGAGATAGAGAGAAGAGGAGAGACAGACAGAGATAATGGGCGTACCAGGGCCTCCAGGCACTGCAAACAAACTCCAGATGCATGTACATCTGGCTTTATGTGGGTAATGGGGTATTGAACCCAGGTCATTAGGTTGTGCAGGAAAGCAACTTAACTTTTGAGTCTATCTCTCCAGCCCTAGTTTCTCAAATAGAACTGTTTGTAAAAGAATGCAATGTAAGGTAAAGGATTATGCAACTTAAAAGTGTGAGGATAATGATTTTATATCAAAATAAGCTTGGACAGATGAAAATTAAAATTATTTATAAGTATACTTTTGTTAAGATTTTTCCTTTTCTTATTTTGTAAATATATATACATATGCATATATATACTAGATAAGAACAAAATTATTTGTGACTCAGGAATAGTGGGATTTGCCATAATAATTTCCATGTATGACTTTTTGATATGTCTGCTTGAGGGAAGTAAATCTTCACTGAAATAGAAAATATAGCCTTAAAATTCATTTGGAAGCATAAAACATCTTGGTTAACTGAAGCAATGCTAAGCAAAAATAAAAAAATAAAGCTGAAGTTATCACCAAATCTGATTTCAAGGTATAATACAGAGCCATAACAATAAAACAGCAGGGTACTAGAACAAAAAACAGACATATAGAGGCTGGAGAGATTGCTCAGTGCTTGCCTACAAATCCTAACAACCTGGATTTGATTCCCCAATACCCATAGAAAGCCAGATGCAAAAAGTGGTGCATGCATCTGGAATTTATTTAAGTGGCTAGAGGCCCTGACACACCCGCTCTTTCTGATCTATATCTCTTCTCTATGTCTCTTTCTGCTTATAAATAAATAAATAAAAATTTTAAATTAAAAAAAGGTATGTAGAACAGAAGAGAAAATCCACATACAAACTCATGCAACCACAGCAATCTGATTTGAAAAAATGTCACTAGAGAAAAATCAGCCTTTTTTTACAAATAGTACTGGGAAAACTGGATATCTATATGTAGAAAAATGAAACTAGATTCTTATATCTCTCTTTCTCTCTTTCTCTCCCCCTCTGTGTGTGTGTATGTATTTATGTAAGAATTAACTCCAAATGGATCAAAGACCTTAACATCAGACTGAAACTCTGAAATTGCTAGAGGAAAAAGTAGTGGAAATACTTTCTAGGCATAGGTAAGTCATGACTTTCTGAATAGGATTCCAGTCACTCGAAAAATAAGGCCAATAATTAAAACTAGGACCTTATGAAAGTAAAAGACTTTTGTACAGCAAATGAAATGGTTAATTGAAGAGTAAAAAGGCAGTCTTCTGAATAAAGATCTCCTATTTACACAGCTGATGAAGAATTAATATCTAGACTACAAAAAGAACTGAAAAATAAAACAACCCAATCAAAAATTAGGCTATGGACTAAATAGAGTTCTCAAAAAAGAAAATACAAGTGGCCAATAACTAATTTTAAAATTGCCCATAATTCTTAGACATCAGGAAAATGAAAACTAAAACTACTTTGGCTATACATGGTGGTTCAAGCCATTAATCCCAGCACTTGGGAGGCAGAAGTAGGAGGATTGCTCTGAGTACAGCCTAGGACAACAGAGTGAGTGCCAGGTCAGCCTGGGCTACAGTGAGATTCTATCTCAAATAAACAATAACAAAAACTACTTTGAAAAAAATTACTTTGAAATTCTATCTCAATCCAGTCAGAATAGCAATTACCAAGAAATCAAATGACAACAAAAGCTGATAAGGGGCATGAGGAAAGATGAACCCTTAATCACTGTAAACTGGTATAGTCACTATGGAAATCAGTGTAGAACTCCCAAAGCCAGCTAAAAATAGATCTACCATATATATGACCCAGCTAGATCACCCCTAGGCATATACCCTAAAAACTCTAAACTTCAAATAAACTTGCTCATCCATGTTTATTGCTGCTCTATTCACAATAGCTAGGAAATGAAACCAGCCTAGATGCCCATTAACTGATAAATGAATAATGAAGATGTAGTTGTCCATGAGAACTAGATGATAAAACCCTGTTCTGAAGATACAACATGCTTCCATTGTAGGACACTAAGAATTCAAGTTGGACCTGAGATTCAAGCCTTCTCCATGCTGGCTCTCATAGTTCTGGAAAACTCTATGCAGGCTACTAGGGGAGAAAAGTCATCAAAAGACTTATGTAACAGTGGACCCTAAGAGCTACTCAATTAGCAAGTCAGTTATGATGCTCCCAGTACTGCAATAATGCCATAACTGTTATGGCATATCAAACTTCTCTCTGGTTGCATTTGATACCCACTCCACAGGAGGAAATTCATTCTTGGTCCTAAAAGCCTTGTCAAAAGCCTATGGTGGAGAAGGTCATAAGCTACTACTCTTGTTTGGCTAAGTGAATATGTTGTGTCCATCAAGTTGACCTACAAATATTTATTTTTATGCCCATAGATTAGGAATGATCTCACCTTTGGTCAGAGAAGCTTTTTTTTTTTTTTTTTGGGAGATGGCAGTGACTACTGGGGAGACCGTACACCCATCCAAGTGCTGACAATAAACTTAACTTCTGAGTGCTCAGAACTAAATGATCCATCTATACGATGCCCTTCAAGGCTAATGGAACATGGCAGAAAAGGGATTGGATGAGAAGGAATACTTTGGAATACTGTCTTCTGGACTTGAAGTGGTCATTGCATTAACGACCTTACAGAAACTGTCATTACCTACACAAGGCTTATGCAACATTGGGCCCATCAACATCCCATCATGGGTGGTAAAAGAGGGGAAAAAAACCATCAATGCATATGAGGGATTCATCTGAAAGAAAAAGGGGTTCAGTAGTAGGACAATGTGGGGTGGGAACAAGGGAAGGCAAACGGAGAAGATTGCAATTAAAGTATATTATATATGTGTGCAGACAAAATGTTAATACAAACAAAAGAAAATATCACAATAAGAGGTGGAGAAAAACCCTCAGGATAGGATTTCTGTTTGAAATTACAGCATAAAGAATACAAAATATTCTCAAACTTCTCAAGACATTTTTGTTTCTTATTTTCCTATTTTACAATGAAATTAAAAAGATAAAAATGTCCAAAGGAAAAAAAAAATCACTGGATCCACATATTTTTGTCCCTTCACTATGTTCTATAGCAGTAAAACAAGTGTTCACACACCTCCCCCTCTAATTTTCCAAAGTCTATTTTTTTTCTTTAGGTTTCTTAACACCTGGGCATTTCCTTGAAGCTTTTAAAGATTTGACTCAGGGAACTGAATGGAAGAGGGGGCGGAAAGATTGTGAGAGCCTTGGTGGGGGAGACGGTCCAGAGGCATAGCACCCCTCAGTAACAAAACATTAGGGCCAGGAAGACCGGGCTGAGTACTAGGATATCCAGGATCCCTTGCCACAAAGACTAACACAGACAGCCCACGGAGGAGGATATCCAACTGATCGGGGATGGGGAGGGAGGAATTGGGGAATTGGGATAACAACTCATTATTTGGCCACTAAATAATGTAACTCATTATGGACAATAAATATATATTTAAAAAAAAAGATTTGAATGACACCATTCTCTACGGTTAGCCCCGTTACCTTTCCGCATTCCCTTCTCTCCTGTGCCTACATTCTCCGCAAGCTTCCTCCTCAGTCCATGCAGGTCAACTTTCCATGGCCCTTGTTTTCATAGATCATCTTTGCTAAGGTCAGCCATGACATCAATGGCCTTAATGCAATGACTAAGATTTTCATCTTTTATTTAGCTGACCTTTCAGAAACATTTGGACATTTTGACTATTCTTCTACCATCACGATTAGACATTAGACTTCCACAATGATACCCTTCGTTTTATGTTAATTGCTCTGTCTGTAAATTTTCAGTCCCTTTGCGGCTGCTTTCCCTTGTAGTTAAAATTGAGGTGTTTGAACTCCTGCTTTGCGCTAGACCCTCTCTTCCTATGAGATCTTACATCATACCTACCTACCCATCGATCCATCATCTGTTTATCTAATGGCTAAATTTACACCACACATTTAAACCTCACATTTGCCTGCATAGGTACTTTTGCACTATCATTATTTAAATTACCAAAATCCCATGAAATATTGTATTTTTTTTCTGAGAAAAACAGTTCTGGCACCTACAAGCTGATTTCACAATTACAGATTGGCATCTATCAGAAATGAGAATATGACCCTCACAGTATAGTGGACAATTATGCTGAGTACTTTGAACTGAAAGAAATTAGTACCCAAGGAGCCAGATCTTTCGGACTTTCTTCTAGTCTCTTTTCTCTTGGGTTCCTTCCATCCCAATGCAGGTCATAGAAGGCAAAATTCCTATTCCCCAACGTCATCAAACCTAGAAACACTACCTTTATTTTTCCAACCTTTCTCTGTAGAATAGGACTAAAGAAATCCTCGGACCAATCTTATCTGGTAGCAAATTATAAAACTGAATGACTAAAAGGAATGTGACCACAGGCCCTGTGAGGCTTCTCCCTCAGTCTATTACTACAAGATCAGATGCTCTTGTCCAAGTTTTGTTCTGCTTGGCTGTTGAGCCACTTAGGTTTGGCTGTTGTCAAACCTAATTGTTCAGACACAAGTAAGGTCTCTGAGTAACTCACAAAATATCAAATATTCTCTCCTGCAGCCCTCAGTATTAGTTAATTTTCTGTTGCTGTGACAAATTTTCTGTTGCTAACTTTAAAAAAATGATGGGTGTATTTCCCATCCCATTCCCCTGCAGTTCAAGGAACACATCTATCATGGTGGGAAGATGTGCCAAGAGAAGCAGGAAGCCAATGAAACAGTCATGAAACTGGTCCTCAGCCAGCTTTCTCCTTTCCATCCAGTCTAGGACCCCACACATGGAGCTGTGCTTCCCACAGTGATGGGCAAGTTCCCACCTCAATTAACTGAATTTAAAAATCCCTTACACACATCCCCAGAGATTTGTTTCTGTAGTGATTCTAAATCCTGTCACCTTCACAACTGAGGTTAAGTATCTCATTTACCACTACTTACTGTAACTTCATTCTAGTCTGCCCTTTCTAGAGATAAGATTTCGTGAGGCTCTGCCTGGTGGTGCATGCTTATATTTACACTTGTGAGGAAGGCAGAGGATCATGAGCTTATGGCTAGCCTAGGCTAGATAGCAAGATCCTGTCACACACAGAAAAAAAATCAAAGATTTACCGAGATACACTGGGTTTTTTCTAATGTTCTCCTATTGTGTTATCCTAACTTTCCCAAAGATGTGCATTTTCCCTAATAATAATTAAATAATAATAGCGATAATAAACTCAACTTGTTCTTCTATAGATATTTTGTTGGTACATGTACATAAATAATAACTTTTTTCACTTTAGTTCAATGACTCAGAATGTTTGCAGGTTTTACTTTTCTTGTAGATGTGATCAAATACTTAACAGGAAGCAATTTAAGGGTTTATGTTGGCTTTTGAGAGGATACATTTCATCGTGGCAGGGATGTCACATTGTCACAATGAAACCAGAGTCAGGAAGCAGAAAGTAAACTGGAAGCGAGGTAGACCTATGAAATCTGAACCTCCCCTCCCTCCCAAAACAATGACATCATCTGGGGACAAAGTGCTCAAACACATGAGCCTATAGGGAAATTTTTACATTCAAATCACAGCAAAAAGGAAGTCAGAACTAAATATAATTGAAGCTTCTCTAGCCCTACCTAAATTTAACTAGACAGAATTGTCATATTACTAATTAGAAGTATTATATCTTTCCCCCCCCCAAGAAGTCACCATCTAGAAAGGCCAAGTGAAAGAAAACGTGTCTGAATCTATTTAGTGTTGAGGAAGCCATATATATAGGAGTCCTGGCAGGGAAAGAATACAGAAGTGTTAGTGTGAGTGTGGCTGAAATGATTAAATACATGTGCCATTTTAGACCATGGGGACCCTATAGTCAGGAGAGGTGGCTAGCTCCAGGGAAGGGTGAGGTGCAAAAAGGTTCATCGCTGGCTCATGAAGAAGCCAACCTAGACATTTAAGAACAAGCTACAGTGGACCTTGCTTCAAGGGACAATACTGTGCTGATACTGTTTTGATATTGCCATTTTCAACATGTATTGGTCAGAACTTACAAATAAAAATGGTTTTTCTCTGAACAAAGTCCAAGTGCTTATACTAAAATTTTCTGTAGAAAGTTATGTAAAGACTAAACTAAAAAGTAAAATAAATCTCTTCTCCCATAGGGAACCAATAGCTACATCAACACTGTTTTGTGATAGCCTTTGTTTATGATCTACTAGGCTGTCTGAGTCTTTTCTGGAGTAGTTCTACAATCTGAGTTCTTTCCAACTGTTGTTTATTCCTTCTTCTTCTTCTTTCAACATCAACATGTAAATTCTTTTCTTATCTATCTTGCTGCTCCTCCTCCTTATCTGTCCTTGCACAAAGCCCAAAAATCCTCTTGCATTTCTAGTTCTAAGATAGCCACATCGATGAAACCAGGTTAGATTTTGTTAGTATAGATTTATAGATTCACTCCTCCCATAAGATCAGATTCTGCTTTCAGAGAATAAAAGATAAGAAAGAGAACATTCTCTGTCTTTTCAGAAGAAGTGGGCTCTACTTAGCTCTGGTGGAATTCACTATGCAATCTCAGAGTGGCCTTGAACTCACAACAATTCTCCAACCTCTGCCTCCCAAGTGCCGGGATTAAAAGCCTGCGTCACAAAGCCCAGCAAGAAAGAAGTGTTTTTATTCTATTCATGTAATAAAAAGGCTCTGGCAGTTTTCCTGCTCTGACCATTTAAAAAACAACAGCAGAATGGAGAGCCAGAACTAATTCATATTGCTTAGAGACAGAGTGACCTTGCTTACTCGAAAGGACCCAGAAACTGACAAATAATTTAACTTCTTTCCAGTTATTTGATGTAACAAAAAGAATACTTTCTCTCACAGCCTCAAAATGCATAGCAAATGGAAAGACTTGAAGAAAATCAAGATGTTCTTACTTGTTAATTTTTCCCCAGTGGCATTTTGATATGAAAGTAAACATATTTCACATGTAACAAAAATAATCTGTACTGGATTACATTAAAACATGCCATAATGAAAAAAAAAACATCCAAACTGTTAACTCAGTGAGTAAATATCAGGAATCCAAAAAATGGAATATAAGCCACTTATCTTGCCAAGTTATAAAAGTGCTGTTAGACACATATTAGTAAACCTTTTAAGGAAAGTTTTACTCTTACACTATTCTCTTTATCAAAATAATATGCCTTAAAAGCATAAATATTATTTTCAACATAAAATTGAATAAATTGGATTATGTTTATATTTAGTCATATATGTATATGATAGAGGGGAGTCTCCAAATAATAAAATTATGTTATTATTTTTGTGAGTGAAGAATGACAATGACTATTTTAAAGATCTGTTTATAATTAATGTCAACGGTTTAAAAGTAATGACTATCTACTTGATTAGAGTATATGTAAATATGACTGTAAGTTATTTGATTTAGCAAAGTACTTGTGTTGTGAAATTTCATTTCTGACTTGTTTGGACTGTTTCATTATTTTTATTCAAATTAACCTAATTCAGACTGAAGTAAGCCATAATAGCATGTAACTTCAAATGATTTTAAGTTGTTGGCATTATTTCTTTTTCTTTTGTGTTTATATGTATGGTGTGTGTGTGTGTGTGTGTGAGTGCATGTGGGCATGTATGTGTTCAGGTATGTGAACATACAAAAGCCAGAATTCAATGTCAGGTATCTTTTCCAATGGTTTTCCATCTTATTCTTTGAGGCAGGATCTCATACTGAGTCTAGATTAGGCAGTCTCACTGCCTAAGGGATTCCCTATGTCTTCCTAGCACTGGAATTACAGGTGTGCACCACCACACCCAGCATTGACATGAATTCTGGAGAGTGAACTCAGAACTTCACTGTTTCACAGCAAGTACTTCACCCATGGAGCCTTCTCGAAGCCCCATCTCTTGCTCAAATGAGAATCTGTCTAGTGCATCCCTAATCACTCTTACTTTAAGTGGGTAGATTTGCCTCTGCCCTACTTGCAGAATGACATTTAGAAGTCTTGACATTTAGAAATAATCTTGCAAGTAATACCTCCAAAAATTATGAATATATGTATATATGAGAGATTTTTATTAAAGTCACATTTTTTTTTCAGAGTAGCTCAGGAAAACTTAAATCCTGAACCTGGGATAGACTTCATTAGGGAAAGGTATATGCTATTTCTTTATACATTTGTGAACTTGGAAACTGCTATCTTTCCCTTGTCTAAAATACCTCCAAAAATTATGAATATATATATATGAGAGATTTTTATTAAAGTCACATTTTTTTTCAGAGTAGCTCAGGAAAACTTAAATCCTAAACCTGGGATAGACTTCATTAGGGAAAGGTATATGCTATTTCTTTATACATTTGTGAACTTGGAAACTGCTATCTTTCCCTTGTCTAAAAGACAAGGAATAAAATGGGTGCTGAATAAGAAATGAATAAATTGATTGAAGAACAGATGATCTAGGAACTGTACTCTGGGTGTTTTTTTTTTGTCCTCTAAGAAGAGTTTTTACTGTAGATGAAGGTATTGCTCATGACCAGTCTATCAAACATGAAGCTTAATAGTAACAGTATAATATAAAAAAAAAACAACACAACTCCAGCTTATACTATTTCCCAGGGTAGATGTCACATTTTTATACTTCAGGACAATTGAGGCATCTCACTTAGGTACATGAATGCCATTTAGTGGCCCTACAAAAGAGGATGCTTCCTGAATGTCTCATGAGTCACTGATAAGCTATGCAGCAAACGGTATGAGTCATCCTGCAATTATGCAAATGAAAGTGCAATTTCACAAGGTACCAAACAATGACCTCTCTTTCCTCCTTGTCTTTGTGCTGTAGCGATTTTATAATATTGGGGTTAATGACTTAATTTCTGGTTACAGATAAATGTACCATGTATGTCATATAGGAGATAAAGTAAATGCAGTAAGGCACATAATGCATGAAGTACACAGTAATGTATAAATTAATTTTAAATAAATTATAACTTGTATTCAAGAAATTGTTTAACTTAGAATATCAGCTTTGGATGTGGGAGGTGGGGCTATAATTTCCTCCTTGATGTAGGAAGATATTTATCTTCGTTTTCAGTTTACAAGAACAAAGAATACTACAAGGACATGTTGGCTCTCCATTTTAGAAGTTTACTTTCTAAAAGGCTTAAAATAGGTATCAAAATTAAGATCATAGAATGAAGGATTTATGCTAGTTGGCCAATAATAATGAATAAATGCTCAACTGGTTGGCTTCCAATTCATGTAAGGATAAGTAAATCAGCTTCTAGAATTCAGAATAAGCGTTGATTATTGAACAAAATATTAAGCTCCATTGTATGGAGCTGTAAAGAAATGGAATGACAGCTAAGATTAGAATTAACTGGATTAACTCCTCCTAGTTTATACTAGGAATTAGACAAAGAATTCTCTATGCAAACAGAAAGTATCATTCAAGTTTAATATGCAGGGGAAGGCTGAGGGGATTAGCAAGTATGCAGTTGTCTGGGTCTCCTAGGAAATTAGATAAAAATAATACTATGCATAATAAATATTATTAGACTTCCTAGAAGGTCTTTAATTATGAGGTAAAATGGAATCTATTGAGTCAGAGTTTAGACCCGCTGAGTTATTAGACCCAGTTTGCGAAGAAATTTTTTTAAAAAGTGAACCATAGCTAACGCAGCAATAATAAAGGGAAAAATAAACTGTGAAGAAATGTTTTAAACAATTCAACTGAAAGCCTACCCCAGATTTATTCAACTAAAATTGTTCCAACATAAAGATTAGCAGATCATAAGTTAGTAATAACTGTGGCTCCTCAGAGTGGTATTTGTCCTCATGGTAAAACAAATCCTATGAAAGAAGTTGCTATAAAGGTGAACAATAGAATGACACTAATATTTTAGGTTTCTATAGATGCATAGGAAGTGCAGGATAAGCCTTGTCTGACAGGAAGGAAAAAGCAAATAACGATATTGAGGTTCCATTTGCATATAAATAGCAATATGCAAATATCGCCATAGTTAACATGTCCACAAATATGGCTGACAAGTGAAGATCATCCTGTGTTGTCAATTGTGTGATGCATAGCTAAGAACAACCTGGTAATGACTTCTAAAAATTAAGCAAATTTCTAGCAGGGAGCTAAAATTTTATCATGCAGAAATATTTTATGGGGTAGGGAGTTCAATAAATGATTTTAAGTAGGGGGTGTTGATTCAGACCTTGATCATTGAGTTTCTGTAAGTGAATAATGATGACTTTTTCATGTAGTTGGCTATGGGTTTTACCATGTAGAAATAATAACATTATTTATTATTTTTTAAATGGGATTCGTTGCATTTATAGCAAAAAAAACCCTTCTAATTATGGAAGGTTACAGTTAATCATTAGTGGTGAAAAAAGTAGGGTGTGAAGTTATACTAAAATATATGGGAGTACTCTTAGTATTAATAGTATTTTAATTTATCTAAGAACATTAGTTGTGTTTGGCTATATCCTAAAGCTATAGCTACAGAGGAACTCTATGAGATATGTGCGTCTAATTGAGTAGTTACAGTGGCATTAATTTGAGGTCTTCTGATGGAGGTTATATTAGCTATTTGATTTTTGCGTATTGGTGAGGTTGATGTTATTGAATTTTAAAACATAAGGGATTGAGTAGTTCATGATACAAATGAGGCTTGTTTATTATAGAGCGAGAATGAGGATGCTATGGGAGTTGCTGGTGTTTACAGTTATTGTTGCTTAAAAATTGTAGGTTGGTTGTTACTTGTTAGTTTTTGTGTTTTAATTGAGATTACTGGGGAAAATCTTAGAATAAAAAATGGGGATTATTAAAGTTTATTAAAAGGATATGAAATTTAATTTCATCAGTCCTTTTTGATTGTGTGTGGGGATTTGGCAATTGGTTTAGGAAGTGAAATTTCTAGTCCTATTAGGTCAAATAATTTGTAGGCTATATTTTTGCTAGTTGTTAGGTTTTTAATAGGTAAAATACAATGAAAATTAAATGGAAAATTCTAATTAAGGTCGAGAAATTGTGGTAAGATTAATTCGATGTAAGATTAATATTTAATTAATTAATTGAATTAGGTAAAAATAATTAATATTAATGAGTAAAATGGCAATATTTAGATATAGAGGAAAAGTTTTTTGGGGAATATATATATATAGGTGGGATATTGTTGGAAATAATATATTCTATAAAATGCTAACAAACATGAGACATGTGATGGAATTTATCACTAATAGGTTACTTTCTTTAAGAATAACTAAGGGAATAAATCATAGATTACCTGAAAAAGCAAAGAAAATAATTAATGTGATGTGACCAGCTATAAGTGAGGTGGTGACAGGTGTAATAAAGGCTCAGGTATTGATACAAGATGTGCTTATACGACTCAAGGAACTGAGTTGAAGAGGGGCGGAAAGATTGTGAGAGCTGTGGTGAGGGAGAATATCAGAGGCATGGCACCCCTCAGTAACAACACACTTGGGTCATGAGAACCCGGCTAAGACTGGGCTATCCATGGTCCCCTACCACAGAGACTGATACAGACGGCCCTCGGAGGAGGATATCCAGCTGACTGGGGATGGGGAGGGGGGCAATGAGGAATTGGGGATAACAACTCATTGTTGGCCCACTAAACAATGTAACTCATTATTGACAATAAAAAATAAATAAAAAGATGTGCTTATAGATTCACTGAATAAAATCCCATAAGGTATAGTGTTCCAATCTGATCTGAGCTTCCAATGACAAGTAAAAACTAGTAAATGGCATAGTTTTTGCTAAGCCTCCTATTTTTTTAATATCCTGCTCCACATTTAGATTGTGGATAACTGAAGCTGAACATAAGAACAGTGTTGTTCCAAGAAATGTGTGAGTGAAATATGAAGAAAAGCTAAGTATGGTTGAAAGTTAAGTATGGTAGTATAATTATTATTAAACTTAAGGGACTTGAGGTAGAAAAAGTGACAAGATTTTTCCATTTTGTATAAGTGTACAGATAGCTGTAAACAAGATAATAAAAGCACCTAAACATAATATTAGGGTTTTGAGAAGGTATTTTTAAATGGGATAAAATTGATAAGAAGATCCCAGATAAGTAATAATGCTGGGGTGTAGTGATGCTGATCCAGGTGGAAGGCCATGTGCGGCTGATCATAGTCATGAGTGGAGTCCAACTTGACAAGTTTACCTGCAGCTAAGTCCAAAGTACCATTGTTTAAAATTAGACTCTATTAAAGTTCTCATGAGTTTGAATTGAAGATAAATCATGTTATTGAGAGGATAAATCCAACATATCTACTTCAGTTGTATGATATAGCTTGAAGATTCAGGGTGTTGGCACTGTTCACCCATACAATCAGCCAGTTAATAGATATAATTCATACACATAATTCCTACCATTCAGCCAATTGAAATGTTATTTATTGATACTAAAATTATTATAGTGATAAAGAAACATTTAAAGCTATTTAGTAAAGTCATTACTACAAGGGTCAAAGTGTATTACAATGATGAAAAATCTATAATTGATCATGTAACAAATAATGCTACAGGAATAAGCATGATAGAGTAAAAATTTAATTTGGAACTAAGGAACAAATTAATTGTTTAAATAGTTATTCATCATCAGTTGAGAATTATTGATTCATAGCTCAAATTCATGAATAGTACTATGGGAATTATGCTTAAGAAAAAACATATTTAATTGAAGTAGTTACATGTTGTAGGAAATTAATATTTTAATGTATCCAAGTAAATTATAACAGGTAACAGAATTTAGTAAAACAAATCTATCAAGATTGCCAGTGAGGTTAGAAAAATTGATTTTATTTGGAGTTGCACCATTTTTTTGGCTTATAAGACCAATAGATTATTTCCAGCCTTGAAAAGAAAGCCATGATTTTATTCATAGTTGCATGAATTAAAAGTTCTTACATTTTTTCTTAGTAAATAAGATTTAGTTGTTGTCATCAGATTCATGATACATTCTTTAATTTTTGTTTATTTATTTGCAAGCAGAGAGGGAAAGGGAGGATATTAATTGCCAGGGCTTCTTGCCACTGCAAAAAACTCCAGATGCATCTACCATTCAGTGCATCTGGCTTTATGTGGGTACTGGAGAATCAAACCCGGGCCATCACGCTTTATAAGCAAGCACCTTTACCCACTGAGCAATCTCTCCAGCCTGAATAAAATATGTTTTATGACTATATTTACAGAACAGGTATCCTACAATATATATGGGTTAAATAGCTATTAAAATTATGCTTGGTTGTTAGAAGTAACTCATGGATAAATATAGAATTAAAATTGCTTCTGCTAGATGTAAATTTGCCTTCTTATTTTTAATAAATATGTATAAGGTATAAAGTGCAGTAATTAGTATATTAATACCAGTTAAAACTAGGGATAATGAGATCATGATAATGTAGATATACTTGCAAATAGTTATTAAATTAAATCAAATTAGTTGACGATAGTAAGGACAGGCTAGTAAGGCTAGTTAGAAGTCAACAAATATTTGGGAGCCAGGGAGATGGCTCAGTGTTTGAAGGTGATTGCTTGCAATGCTTAGTGGCCTGAGTTTGATTCTCCAGTACCCAGAATCACAAAGTGGCACATGTGTCTGGAATTATTTTACAGTTGCACTAGGCCCTGGTATGCCCATTCTATCTATCTATCTATCTATCTATCTATCTATCTATCTATCTATTATCTATCTATCTATCTATAGTATCTATCATCTCTCTATCTTTCTTTCTCTATCTATCTATCTTGTTCTCTCACTCTCCCCCCCCCCTCTTCCTTGCTTTTACTTAAAGTTGTTGAATAGTTATTAGTGAAAGGGTGGATTGAAATACTCAAGCTAGTAGTGTAGTCTAGCTGTAAATACCATCCTAATTAGTATTAGCTAGGTGGAAGTTAAACCTGGGCACTATATAACTACATGAAGCTTTAATTATAATAGCTGCAAATACTGATGCTTTATCATAAACTGATGACTGTGTGATTACTAATTACAATTACTATGAATTACTATAAATAATGGAATAAATGCATAAGAAATATTATGGATAGGGCTGGAGAGATGGCTCAGCGGTTAAAGCACTTGCTTCCAGTGCCTAAGGCCCCGGGTTCAATTCCCCAGGACCTACATAAGCCAGACCCACAAGGTGGTGGCCCTGGTGTGCTCTCTCTCTCTCTCTTTGAAAATGAATAAATAAAATATTTTTAAAAAGAAATATTATGGATAGAAGGTTAAGAATAATGGTAACTTTTTTATTATACCATATCCACCTAATTTTAGTAAAATAGCTGCTAGAGCTATTGCTGCATGGGTCTAATGTGGCTTTAGAGAATCATAAGTGTAATCCATATACATATATTTTAACTATAAATACTATTACATATGCTAATTATATCAAACATCGTGTAGTATTAGTGTTGAATACCTTATTAGGAGTATATTTAATGTGTCTGAATTATTTTGGGTAATAATTAAAGCTACAAGTAATGGGAGTTATACAATAAGTATCAAATGAGTAAAACCTCCATTTAATTGCTCTTTGTCCCATTGAGTAATAATAATTACTGTTGGGATGAAAGTGGCCTCAAAAAGAATATTAAAGTAATAATTCCTGAGCTGCAGAGGTTGCTCAGTGGTTAAAGTGCTTGCCTGCAAAGGACCCAGGTTTGATTTCCCAGTACCTACATAAAGCCAGATGCACAAAGTGACACATGTATCTGGAGTTCATTACAGCCATTCTCTCTCTCCTTGCAAATAAATAAATAATTTTAGAAAATAAATATTAATATTGTTGCTGAAAATATTATAATTAGAAAAAATTGAGGAAGTACTAACAGAAATGAAGAGTTTTAAAAGAATTTATGTTTTCTTAAAAAAGGTTTTGACTTGCAATTAGTATAAGAGGAATAAATGATGAAGTTAGAATTAATGTGGGTGTTTTTCTGACATTGGGGGGGTCAGAAAAATAGCAATGAGAAGCTTAAGGTGTTTCATTGTAATTATTCACACTATGAGTGTAATGCAGCTAATTAATAAACTTTATAAAGTGGAGTTAATTCATAATATTGAGGATTTAGAGCACTGTCTGTGATAAAAGTATGATCATAGGAAAATTAATTTTCAGCTTTGTAGTAAGTTTAAGTTTTGTACATAGTTCCATAAGATTTAGGAAATATTAATAGAATGGCTTTTCCTTTTCACATGAAGCAATGTGGTAATTGGGATTATAGATGATAAAATGCTATGAAAATTAGTGGTGTTGATAACCCCTAAAATAAATATAGATATCACTATGCCTTCTAAACATAGTAGAGTTGGTATAAGGTAAAAATCAAAAGATTACAGCTCCTAATCAAAATGGAATGAAAGCTATAAGTAAGATGCAATGAGGGCATATGGTAATTATGAATTTTGCATAATTTAATGAATCAAAATCATCTGGTTTTTTCCCCTTTATTGTCCATAATGAGTTACATTGTTTAGTGGGCCAACCATGAGTTGTTATCCCCAATTCCCCGTTGCCCCCTTCCCCATCCCCAGTCAGCTGGATATCCTCCGTCTGTATCAGTCTTTGTGGTGGGGACCATGGATAGCCCAGTCTTCAGCCGGGTTCTCATGTCCCAAGTGTGTTGTTACTGAGGGTTGCCAAGTCTCTGATATTCTCCCCCACCACGACTCTCACAATCTTTCCGCCCCCTCTTCAGCTCAGTTCCCTGAGTCGTGGTGGGTGAGTATTAAGGCTGCTTTAATGCTTTAGGGGTTTTTGTGTCGTCGTTGGTTTCTGTCACAATGGCTTATCTTTTGTTGATTGAATGGCTATGGCTGTGGGTCCCTTGTTCATCCAATCATTTTCTGTGGGGTTCCATATGGATCCTCCCCTGTATGACTGTGGTGGCTCATCTCATGCCAGGATCTCAGTTTTCTGCCTGCGGTCGGTTGGTAGGGTTATATGGGCCACAGCTCCCTCGCTGTATCCTGAAAAATACAAACACAATCTCTATCAGAGAATGAGGTCAGTATCAGTTAACAAATATACAACAATCTGGATTACCTAGCTTCTATTTTCAAAAGCCTCCCCGGCAGTCACTCGCATAGTGCATCTTCTCTAGGGAGCCCAAGAGTATGGGATCCTGTGCATATCACCCTGAATCCCCTGTTCCAATCAAGGGTTCCCCCTCACTGAGTGGAATATTTGGCCAAATTTAATAGCTGTTGATTGTCTCCCCCAGGCTCAGGCTCCTCCATTGCACACATGCTCCTTTCTTGGTTTCCTTTTCTCTCCCAGTAGGAGGTGTTGCTGTGGGTGGGCCACTTTGTACATCTGGATTTACATGGGTACTAGGATATTGAACCTGGGCCATCAGGCTTTGCAAGCAAGTGCTTTTAGCTATTAGGCATTTTCCCAGCCCAAATAGTATTATTAATATAAATTTAAAGTTATCTATTTCAAAAGCTTGAGGAAGTGGTAATAAAAGAGCATTTTAAGGTCAAATTCTAAAGCTATAATTGCTACAAGAAAAAAATAGGTTAAACCCTCTTTTTAC
>PVHP010022487.1:0-28340 GCA_004024765.1 Zapus hudsonius
CCCAGGCCCAGGCTCCTTCATTGCATATTTGCTCCTTTCTTGGTTTGCTGTTCTCTCGCAGTAGGAGCTGTATCCAGCCTATTCATGGCTGCAGACTGTGTTTCATGCCAATGGTCTGTTTACTCCAGTTATCGCCAATCAGCTTCCCCTGGCAGCTTGTGCATTGCCTTCCAGCCCTTCACGAACTGCCATCTGGGGGATAAATTTTTAAACGACAAAATAAAGAAATACCTTAGTTTAAAGTTTTACATAGTCAAATGCATTTAATTACTGTTTTTAAGTATTGATAATAATCCTTCTTGCAAAGCATTTGGTACAACTTAAAATTTTTAAAAATATGTTTAACAAGTAAAATATGTAAAAGAAAAATGAATTATTAGCTATAATAAAAGATTGGTTATTTTAGGTCTAATGTTACTGTTGAATTATAAGACATTAGAAGCAAAACAGTCTATATACAGAATTCTCCTTTCAAAGCAAAAATATTGCAAATAATACAAAGAGATAATCTTTTCCTAAATTCTAGAGGTGCCTAATGGTTTGCAAGGTAGACTTCAAAACCTTTGATAGAAAATGCAAAACTGACTTGACTGTCACATTTTAGTATTTAGTACGTTGGAATAGTCCATAGCTAACTTCAAGTTCCTGCAGGTAACTGAATTTTTCAACAGAAGACTTTCACTATATATGACTATATAAATAGTCATGTTATTTATGAACATGCTTTCTCTCTCTCTAGTCACTAGGTGTGGACTTGTGGGTCTTTGTGTATTTTATTTTTCATCAGTATGTATTAATTATAATGAGTTTCCTGTGACATTTTGTTATTAATTTTTATTGTATGAGAGAGAGAGGGAGAGAGAGAGAAATGAGAATGCCAGAGCCTTCTGCTACTGCAAACAGACTCCAGATGTCCTCACTCCTTTATGCATCTGGCTGCAGGTAGGTGCTGGGGAATGGAACCCATGCTGTCAGGCTCTGAGATCAAGTGCCTTTAACCACTGAGCCATCCCTCCAGTTCCTACTAAGACAATTGCATGCATGTCATTCTTTGATACTTGTTTTTGTGACTAAGCCATGACATTCCTCTGTGATCTCATCTAAAAACAGTCAGAGGAACTATCAAAATGAATTCTCAAAAAGACTTTTAGACATGGTAGCAGATTATCATAATAAATATTAACAACTTAGATTAACTCTCTGATTATAAGTCCATCAAACACACACAAATCATCGGTGCACTTTAATGACATGTTCATATTACATGGTGACATTAACAAGGTTCTCAGTTTCACCACAGGGCCTGAGTAACATCCCAGGAAGGGAGAGTTTGGAGACAGAGCAGCTCCCTGTACAGAGTCTTTGCAAGCTCAGCCAGGATTGCTGAGCTCCCTGCAGAGGGGCCCTTTCCATGAGCCTTGTTGAATAAGTTGTTTTTTTTTTTTTCTTTTTTTGGCTCATGAGTGCAGTAAACTTACCTTCTTTAACAAATCAACACCTCTCATGTACTTATTTCTGTGTTAATCATGAATTAATCTGTAAGATTTTTCTCTTAATATTTACATTTCAAATAGAGCTCCCGAAGACCTTCTTTTAACTTTGTAGTTTGGAACTAAGAATACAGGTAACCCTCTGTCACACCAAAAGGACTTTCATGAGCGTTAATCAATTACTATTCATACCTACTTCATTTCCTACCAAGTTCAAACTGCACCCAGGAGCAAGGCATATTTTATGTCACATGAACCCCAGCTTCTGTCTCACAGTAGAGAATTCCAGACTCTGGAGAATGCGAAATCTACTAGTAAGATTATTTTAGGTATTTGGTATTTATTTTTGTGTTGAATATGGCACAAAAGGTTGCAGCGGCTGAAACTGTTCCTACCTGTGCTCTCCAGGCCTTGTAAGAAACATTTCCTCAAAGCCATAGGTGCTGCCATGGGTTCTTCCACTAACCTTCCTGAGGACAGGGGCTGCAGGGATTTCCACTGTCCAGTGTGAGTCTTTGAAGTTTCTGGTCTTAGCAGATTGGAGAAGGGGGGCAGAGTGGATTTGAAGGCGCTGAGCCCTCACTCTCAAATCACTTCCATCCACCGGCACCTGCTGCCCGGGGCAGTTTTCTTCATGCAAACTGTTAGCCCTGAAACACATCCTGTGGCTTCTCTCTGCTCCTGCTCAGAATGGTACCCAGGAGTCAGGGGAGGGGCTCTGTGACTGACGGAGTCTTCCTTCACCAAGAGAACCTCAGTCCTCCCAGGGGTGTTTTGTTTTGTATTTGCTCAGGTTGGGGACACTGGAATGGGATTGTGGTGGGAGATGGGAAAAGGTCCAGGTGACAGGGAATCAAGCAGCTGGAGGTGTGGACATGAGGAGTCGTCCTTAAGGTCCCCTCCACTTCCCTTCACACAGTCATCTATTCTCCTGTCCTAGGTAAGAGTGGGAGATGAATCAGAAGCCCTTTCCCTGATGGTGGCTCTTCCGACCTGATGAATTAGCACAGGTCTTTGGGACATTTGCTCCTGAGCTGCCTGTTTCCCTGTCTTCATACGTCTCTCTAGTTGAATTATGAAGTGTCTGGGAGCAGTTATGTTTAGATTGATTTTATTTTGGGCCTTTGAGCTTCTTAAAGACTCATTTCTCCATACATTTAAGGAGTTCCCAGCTGTCATTTCTTCCTCACTTTCCACTTATCTTCCGGACTCCCACAATGCACGTGTTGCTTCACTTGGTTAGATGTCATACGTCTCAGATTCTTCACTTTCTTTCTCCCTTTCCCCCCCTCTTCCCCATTACCACACAGCTAACTTATATTCTCAGTTCCTTGATGCTTTATTCTACCTGGTCAGGTTTCTTGTGTTGTCCCTCCAGCGAACTTTTCTATTCTGTTATTCCAAGTTTCAGTTCTAGAATCTCATTGTTTACCTGAGGGCAGTTAACTGTTTCTTCACGCACTGGTTCAGGACACTGCTCACTGAGTGACAGCTTTTTACATGACATCACGCATCTGGGGACTCATGCACATCCTTTCCTTAGAATCAGATGCCAAACATTTAATTTGTTCCTTTCATAGCTCATGCTTCCCTGTTCTGTCCTGTTCTACTGTGGTTGAGACTTGGCATGTGGAAATTAAGCACTGTCCCCACATTTCGGTTCTGGATGGAATGGGAAGGATTTTAGCTGATTGTGTCAGCTGGAGATGCCAGGGAATTCTTGAACCTTCTCTGAGTACTGACCCTCTGTGCTTGTGTTAAAAAGGTGTTTTACTTTCTACCTGGATACGTCCCTTCTTCTGTTCAATATGTTATAAGCATGCTTTGTATGTAGCCAATACTCTCAGAGGTCCCCTGCCCAAGCCTGCTCCTAGCACAGGCAGATTCGGAAAGGTAGAAACCAGTCACTAGGGAAGATGCCTCTGAAAGTCAGAACATTGGTTGCATGCTATTATGTTCTTTTCTTCCACAGAAACAAATCTAAAAGAAAGCTACTTCCCGTGGTGCTCCACTGTGTCTAGAGTCGGGGCTCTGGTAGGTGAATGCCACAGACTTTCCACCAGATCAAGTGGGGTGGTCTCATGCTCCCGGGGAGCTAGACCTTGTGACTGAGACTGGATGTCAAATGCAGGCAGTGGTTCGGCGAACTGCTGTCATGGAGTTATCCTAGGAACAGAGTGTCTAGCTTCCTTGTCTGCCATTTCCTGATGTCACTTCTGGATTGAACTTACTCCAACAGAGCCTGAACTATGCCAGACATTTTAAGATGGCTTCCAAGGGGAAGCTTTCAGAGCCAGCATCTAGACAAACAGGCACGTGAGACATGTGTATAAAGAGGCCTTGATTAATTCTGATCACTTGGTAGGTTAGACTAAAAAAATAATTAAAATGAGATAAGCACAACATATTTCACCTGTAGGGCATGAATTCCTAAGTCCAATTATAGAGCATTAAAGCAAAATAAAATTGGACTAAATTTTACTAAAAATACTTTGTTTTGTTTTAGTATTTTTTTCTTGCTTTACTCAGTTTATCTGATTATTGGGCCTACTGAGTATTGAAATTTCAGTTGAATCTGCATATATTTACTTGCTTACTAAAGAAGGGTGGGGTTGCAGAGATCACCCAGTGGTTAAGGCACTTGCCTGCAAAGCTTAAGGACTCTGGTTTAGTTCCCCAGTACCCACGTAAAACCAGATGCACAAGGTGGGGCATGGGTCTGGAGTTCTTTTGCAGTGGTTGGAGGCCTGGTGCATCCATTCTATCTCTTCATCTGCCTCTTTCTCTCCATTCCCATCTCTCAAATAAATAAGATTTTTTTTAAAAAAATAAAAAAATAGGCCAAGAACATGCACAGCTATGATATGTTTATATAAGTTTGATATGTTTATATGAAGTTACATGTATCAAATTCCTGCCCCTTATTTGCTATTTTTCCTACTAATAAACAATACTAGGCTGAATAGAAGGGTTGTGATTAAGAGTCCTTCATGTATGAGCCTGAGGACCTGAGGGACCACATGAGTTGGATCCCCAGGACTCACATAAATATCTTGGTGTGGCCACATGTATCAGTAACCTCAGTCCCATAGGGGAGCAGGCACCTGAGCATCAACAAAGTGTGAGCAAAACCTGGCAAGATTCAGATCAGCTCAAATAACAGCAGGTGGAAGAGTGATAGAGTGAGAACCCCACATTGGACTCCAGCCACCACAGGGGAGCACAGCATGATGAGGTACACACATGTGCATACACTAGACACCACACCACATACAAACACACCACATCACACACAAATGCTTATACATACACATTATATATATGATATATACTACATAGCATATAGTATCTATCTGAGAACGACTCCAAATATATGCATCATCACAGTGATTCTTAAATATAGAATGGGTCCTTTATTCGGAAACTCCGAAAGTACAACACAGGCTTGCATGGTTAGATTTATTTTTATGTAATCGAGGAGAAGTTCAAGTGTAATATCTGATATTGAAAACTCCAACTAAAGCTAATAGTCTTCTGGCTCTGAGGTATCTGGTGCTCTAGCAAGCTTCAGTGGAACCATTTGCTAGAATTCATGATAAATAACTCTGTGGCAACTGCAGCTGCTGCAGCTCTATCTTTAGAAACTTTCCCCATTCAGGAAAAACACACACATCTCCAATGCACCCTATATGCAGCAGGATAATTCACCATTTCCCTTAAAGGAGAGACACATTCACTAGTCTGTCTTTCGGGATTGGTAAAGTATTCATTTTTGGTCATTAGATAAAGCCTCAAATAATGACTTTAAAGCCTTAGATCTTTATTTGTAAAATTAGGAGTTCATGGTATTGAACAGCAAAAAATATTTGAAATTAATGGCTGAGATCCTTTGGACCAATATTTGACCTGGTTATCCACGATTAAGCAGCCAGTGTCTACCGGCTTGCCTACACCTTGTGGCCAGTGCCTGTGTTCCTCAGTTCTGGCTGTCGAAGACCAGCAACACAGACTAAGTGCTTAGACGACAGTCCTTTGTTTCTCTCAGTCCAGTGTCAGGACTTAGTAGAGTCTTCTCTTGATAGAGACTGCTTCCCCATTTTGCAGAAGCTTGATTCTGTGCAGGTTCTTTTTAAAAATTATTTTGCTTTTTTATTTACAAGCAAAGAGAGAGAGAATGAAAGTGAGAGAGAGAGAGAGAGAGAGAGAGAGAGAGAGAGAGAGAGAGAGAGAGAATGGGGGTGCCAGGGCCTCTTGTCACTGCAGACTAATTCCAGGTGCATGTACCACTGTGTGCATCTGGCTTTCCATGGGTACTTAGAATCAAACCCAGGCCATCAGGCTTTGCAAGCAAACACCGTTAACTGCTGAGCCATCTCTGCAGCCCCGTGCTGATTCTATGCATGGATTTTTCTTTTCTTTCTGGAAGAGCAAGAATCCCATGCTGAGTAGTATGTCCACACTCACGATGTCATCTAACCCCAGTCACCTTCCAAAGGCCCAGCTCTAAATATTTTCACATTGGGTCTTGGAATTTCAATCTATGGATTTCAGAGGGCCACAGGCATTCATCCCATTATTCCAGGAAGCAGACCTAGGGAGAGGGGAGAACGTGGAAGAGAAAGATGTTTTGTGTCTATGGGTTCTGTCCTCCGAAACTGAGGTCACTCATGGTCTAGGCACTGGAACGTCAGCCTGAGATCAGGGCTGTGCAGTGCAGAGGTGAAGAGCATGACTTGGTACAACTCAGACCCATGTGTGCAGACAGCTGGGCCATCCCTGCCTTTGTCACCCAGACGAACGACTAACCACCTTCCCACGAATTGAGATCGTGGGCTGATCAGTGTTCCTCAAGGGTTATGCAAGACATGCCCTTCCATGTTACCAGTATGCGTTAAGCAGACCACACCAGCCCTGTGATGAAAGAAATTTCGGAGGCCCAGGCCAAAGTGTGATAAAGTGGAAGAGAAATTAGCATTGCAGGATTACTCTGGGTTTTTCAAAGACTTAACATCTTAAAATGCTAAATGATACTCAGCTTCTTTTAAATATTTAATCACTTCCATTGACACTGGAACCAAGCCCTGTGCTTTGCAGATGCTCAGTGATCTAATTAATACATAGAACAAAGAGAAATAGTGTTTATCATGTGTGCTGAGCTCAGCCTGCCAACATGCTTCACATAACCTTTTATTGCCACACACGTGATTAATAAAGCAGGAGCTTCTTCTCTACTCTTGGATATCAACTTAATAATGGGGTCTAGAGGAGTGTTGTGAGTATGCAGAGTGGTGATGACATCTCTAACTAAGTGACCCTGGCACCAGATACTGATGACTCTGTCACACTCACTGAGGTGTGCCTTAGTTATGCTTTTGTTACCAGCATGTAGTGTAACCTTAATGTGATTTTTCCATTATATTATATAAATTATCCGCAAAAGTTATACTTTAGGCATACCAGCCTATATATAGGCAAAAGAAGGAATTTTTCACTGGAAATGGTGGTGGAAACACCTTCATCCCAGCCCTTGAGGGGCGGAGGCAGGGGGACTGGGAGCGGCAGGTTACAGAGTAAGGAAATTTCCCAAAAAGAAAAGTAAAATAAATATTTTTTAATTATTGATGTTTCTTACTCAGCCTACAGTGTTTATTGGAAATAAATCCTTTGTACAAAGAGGAGCCTGTTGAAATTCTATTAAGCAGTACAGAAATTAGGAAATTTGGAAATTTGCAGAAAAAAAAATAGATGGACCTGAAAAGAATGATCTTAAGCAAACTGTCCCAAACTCAGAAAGACACAAAGTGCATGTTCTTGCTGATGTGTGAATCCTAGCTTACCGTACCTATCGGTATATATGTATGGGAAGCAAATGTGGACACCACGTGAAAATGCTGACTGTTGACCAAACACGAGCAAGTGGAGAGGCCTCAAGAGGAGGGAGGGAATGGTGAGCCGTCAAGTGTGACTTGTAAATAGGAGAGAGAATATTGGGGAAGGGGAAGAGGGTGACTGGGGAGAGAAGGAAGGACAAGAATAGGCTAAAACAAATTGTGTTTGAAAATGCCAGAATGAATGATAGCTAAATCTCTGCATGCTAACTAAAATATAGAAATAAATGAAAATAAATCAAATCAATTTAAATTAAAAGAGGAGCACGTGATACACCTGAGCGTCCTTTAGCATCACAGCTGGGCATCGTTCTCCCTTTGTAGCCAAGAGCACACAGCGAATTGTCTTATGTCAGCACCCCAAGATAGTTTTTGATTTTGAAAATATCAAAATTCAAACCATGGTTTCTACAAAGACACATCACTTACACCCTCATTAAGTTAAAATAAAAGTCCTAAGTTGAAGCATTGTCAGCTGGGACTATCCATGGTTATAAGAGTTTGGTCAACGCGTTTTCTTTTCAAAATTAAAGACTAGCCTTTTGGAGCCCTATAGTGTCAGGAGGATGTTCCTGTGCGGATACATGTGTGCACACATATGTGTTTGTGTATTCTGACTTCTTTTCCTTTCCAAATCCTCCAGCTATGGACCCGTCCTCTGGGCTATTCTTCCCTCCCTCTTTGTTTAAATTATATGTATTGTTGTTTTGAGCTTCTAACTTGTGAAGTTTGAAGACCACACATACTGTGAGTAGACATGAAGACATGCTAAACTGAGAAAAATCTTTCAGTGTTATTTCAGTTTATAATAGCTACAAAGTGGTCCTGTTCACCATTCTCTCAGTGTTTCATAAAATGTCACCTTGTCATTTGCTGTACAGCCATTTCTTGTACTTTTGATTGTGTGTGTGTGTGTGTGTGTGTGTGTGTGTGTGTGTGTGTGTGTGTTTGCCAATGGCTTGTGCCCAGGGTCTTAATGTAGTCACTTAATGTAGTTGACTGGGAACTGAACCCCAGAGCAACAGGCTTTGCCAACATGTACCTTTAACCACGAGGGATCTTTCCAGTTCCCACAGTCATTTTCATTGGTGAGAGTCAAGTAAAGTCCACTGTGGAATTTCTATGGGCTTTGAAGAATTACTGCAGTTTATTCCAGAGAGCTAATGAGATGTGTGCTTCCCTTCTGGTGCAGAACTTCCATGTTTTATGGTTAATGGTAGGCCAAGCTATTTGACTAATTTTTCACAAATTAGAACAATTTTCTTTTTTGAGGTAAGGTTTAACTCTAGGCTAGGCTGACCTGGAATTCACTATGTAGTCTCAGGGTGGCCTCTATTTCATGGTGATCCTCCTACCTCTGCCTCCCTAGTGCTAGGATTAAAGGTGTGCACCACCACACCCAGCAAGACATCTTTTTAATGGCTTTATTCTATGTTCCTTGTTTTCTTGGGATAGATTCATGGGGTTAGAAAACTTCTTTTGCTACATTCTAAATCTAATTATCATTTTAAGTATTGATACATTTTAAAATATCAATATTTCAACATGAGAAATGAAGAGAAGACATATCTGAAAGTAGTATTTTATAAAACGTCAATGTAAGAAAACACTCCTCTCCCGTACAGGAGAGCATCCTTCACATTAGCTGAAGGGTGAGAGAGGCTACTTATTGTTCATGGACCCCTTACAGTGAAATCCTCTTTTATTCATAGGCCCATTATCATGGGTGCCATAAAACCCATGGCATCCATGATCTAATACAGTTCAAAATACTTTTGTTTCCCAAAAACAACTATGAATAATGTGACAATTTACTTTTTCTTGATATCTCTTCCTCTGAAACAATGATGTAGAATTTTATAATTAATTAGTAATGTTTAACAAATTCTGTTGGGTCAGTTTGTTATTGTATTGATTAGATCCAGGTGTCCCCCACAAACAAATGAATGTGTTCTGAATGATCAATCCCCAGCTGATGGCAGTTTGGGAATTAGAACCTCACTAGAGCTGTGTTGTTGGGGGAGGGCTTATGGGGGTTACAAGACAGCTTCCCCTTGCCAGTGTTTGGCACACCTTCCTGCCGCTGTTTGCAGTGCTGTGGCAGAGGTGATGCCCACCCCTCTGCTCATGCCATCGTTTTCCCTGCCAGGATGGAGTCTCCCCTCGAGTCCTTAAGCCAAATAAACCCATTCCTCCACAAACCACTTTTGCTTGTCTTCTTTCTGTGCAGCAACTAGAAAGCTGACTGCAACAGTTACCATTATTATTATTACCATTTTTGAGGTAGGGTCTAGCTCTAGCTTAGGCTGCCTGTAATTTACTATATGGTCTCAGGCTGGCCTTGAATTCATGGCAATCCTTCTACCTCTGCCTCCCAAGTACTGGGATTAAAGACGTGCCCAGCTGCTGCTGCTGCTTCTTTTCTTCTTCTTCCTTCTTTCTTTTTCTTCTTCCTTCTTCTTCCTTCTTTCTTCTTCTTCTTCCTTCTTCTTCTTCTTCTTTCTTCTTCTTCTTCCTTCTTTCTTTTTCTTCTTCTTCTTCTTCTTTCTTCTTCTTCTTCTTCTTCTTCTTCTTCCTTCTTCTTCTTCTTCTTCTTCTTCTTCTTCTTCTTCTTTCTTCTTCTTCTTCTTCTTCTTCTTCTTCTTCTTCTTCTTCTTCTTCCTTCTTCTTCTTCCTCCTTCTTTTTCTTCTTCTTCCTTCTTTCTTCTTCTTCTTCCTTCTTTCTTCTTCTTCTTCTTCTTCTTCTTCTTCTTCTTCTTCTTCTTCTTCTTCTTCTTCTCTTCTTCTTCTTCTTCTCTCATTATGCATGGAGGCTGCTGACCTTGGACTCTTGATCCTTCCTCCTCAGCCTCCTGGGCCCTGGGATTTCAGGCAGGCTCCCTCACCATGCCTAGCTTATGTAGTAAGCTTAGTCCTTTTGTTTGTATGCATCTTTCTACAATTACTCTAGAAAGTTCTAGAGTTTTCTGTCAGTTCTCTGGCATTTCTGCTCATGGCTTAACATGAGACATCATTTCAGTCACCTCAAATGTGACTCTTTAGGACACAGTGAAATGTGAGATTTGTTCACTACTTCAAACAAATATCACTCTCCAGAACCAATGTAATGGGAACTTTGTTCAAGAATATGTTCCTTAACTCTCATACATGGGTCTGAAGAGATGGCTCAGGCAGTCAAGCTCTTACTGACCTGAGTCTGGATCCTCAGTACTTATGCAGTACACATGAGTTTATGAAGGACACCTCACGCAAACCACCACAGCCCCAAATGGCTTAAAAATCTGTATTGGGAATAAAACATTGCAGGTTAATAAAACAGTGCTTTATTGTTAAAAAAAATCACAGTTATTGAGGGGATGTGGACTTGCAGGTTCTGATTCCAGTGAAGCAAGGAAACATATTGGTGTCTTGTCAAAGTCAGAGACTGGGTTCATCTACTTGCTCAAGTGCTTCTGCAGCCCAAGACTTCACTCTGCCTTTGTGTGGGGCTGGCTGGAGGCTCTTAAGGACCAGAGAGTTGTGCTCCTGAAGTTACTGGAAGGCATGAGACACTTCCTTTGTCACCTGTCTGTTATCAACTATAGCTTTAGGTCAAGACTCTGGGGACTAGACTATGGCATCAGGAGTGAGCAAGGCACCTTCAAGTTCATCATCTCCTCATCATTGAACTTGGGCAGTTTTTAAATGAAGTCTGTAGGGGCAATTGAACACAGCTTCGGCTGTGTTTACATCCAGGGCTGTGTGGACACCCAGGGTCATGTGGACACTCACACATGCATGTAGGGACTCAGAGTGCACAGTGACCTCAAGGACAAGCTGCCTTGGCTAGACATGGACCTCCCATGTCCATTTCTGCCTCCCTTGAATTATTTGTTTGTTTTTTGAGGTAGGGTCTCACTCTAGCCCAGGCTGACCTGGAATTCACTATGCAGTCTCAGGATGACCTTGAACTCACAGTGATCCTCCTCTGCCTCACAAGTGCTGGTACTAAAGGGGTGTGCCACCACACTTGGCTTTCTGCCTCTGAATTATGGCATCCATTTGCCCTCATTAAGTCCCAGAACCCAAGCATGGACTCAAAGCTACAAGATGCAGAGTGAGCCGGTCTTATCTGGAGAAGCCCTTCCCGTTCCCCAGGATGCTGCAAGAACAGCAGGGCTTTGGCATCTTACAGTCCAGCTGTTATGAAACTGGCAATACCCACCGCTACCCACTCTGCACATTTATATTTATCCTAGAAAACAGTGATCGTTTTATTCTTAAATTTTTTTCTCTTTTCAGCATAAAAGATTTTCCATAATATGCAGTTAGTTTATCTAGTATATCAACCTGAATTTCAATATCACATATTTATTTTTCATTAATCTGGGAATTTATGAGGGGAATTCTGGTCTAGACAAGTACCAGTTTCAAACCTTCTTGTTGTGAATAATGGTCCTGTTTACCTAAGAACAGGTAGATTATGAGTGTTTTGTCCAAGAGATAGAGAGAAAGAGAGAGAAAAGGAGGAGGAAGAGAGAAAGAAATATGTAACGTCTGTCCTCATATCTCTTTTCCTGGGAATAAAGAATTCCCAGATTGACACATATTCTTTCTCAATTCTGATAAGGATACCTGAGAAGTAGACAACAATATCCTGGGGTTTTCATGTAACAGGAATCACAATTCTCTAATTGTGTAAATACTAAAATTGGGGTGCTTTATGGTAAATGTGGAAAAAATAGCAACTTTTGTAATCTAAATAAAAACCTGGATTCAATACATAACAGAAATGAGCAAAAGCAATGATATTTGAGAACTCAGAAGTTTGCTTGAAGTTACTTAAGCCTTTTTTGGTCAAGTGACAAGAAAAAAAATTGAAGTCGTTTACTTCTACAGGGGAGAGCCCCAGAAACCGGTGACCTTCCACTGTTCGCGCAGTAGGTCTGCTGGTCCTGCCCTACCTGACCTGGCCTTGTCTCTTTCTCCAGCCGTGGGTCTCGCATCCTGCCAGGAGCCGGTTCTCCCCAGCAATGGCATCAAGATAGGAGACCGCTACATGGTGAACGATGTGCTGTCCTTCCAGTGTGAGCCCGGGTACACCTTGCAGGTATCGCTTTAAGTTCTTTATGAGGAAAAGTCCAGGACAGTAATTTATGATGAGCTAACGTAAAGCTCAAGCCCTCAGATTGAACAGTGGGGACAGCTTCCTTCACCTTACTCGGTTTGTTAATCAAATCAACGAACCATTCATCGCTCCAGATGGAAATGACTCAGCAGAGATGAGCCTTTGATGAAAATAAAAGTAAATATTACTTTCTCTCAAAGTGCACGTCCTTCCAAAAACCATGCTGAGAGAAATCCGGGAAGCCACTTAGTGTCAGAGTGTTTTTAATTCCCAACCTGTCCACAATGAGAGCTTCTCCCCAGCTATGTTCTGGGCCCACTTTGAGGGTTGATCCCATAAGTCTGTTAAATAAACTCATGAGATATGTATGTTTAGCACATATGGTCAACGAGGCACAAGAAGAAAAACTAAAAATAGCTCATTCATGAGGGTTCCATCTCAAACCTTCTTTTCTCTACCATGATGTAGATTCCTACATCATCCCAGGCAAAAAACTATATAATTTAAATTTTTATTTAAATAATTTGAATAAATAAATAATATATGTAAGTAATTTTTAGGAAATACTAAGTCAAAATTCTGCTCTAAACTTTTATAAATTTATACAAAATTATATAGAAATTTGCATAAACCTTATATATACTGATATATACCATGGTTAATCATTTTCTCTTGTATTTTTTGTTTTAATCGTAGATAAGCTTACTTCAAAACAGCTTTGTCAAAACATTTGGCATCTTTCTTTCCTAATTCTCCCTGCCAGCAATACAAGATCATCTAACCCTTTTCTTCCCAAGGCCTTCAGTGATGGCTAAACCTACTCCCATGTCTTATCTGCAGTTAGTTCATATCACAGAGTATGTTTCATGTTCATTGTCACAATGCTGGTGGCTTTTCAGAGGTGTGTCTTTTAACTGTGTCCTGCACCTGACTTCACGATGCAGGCTGAGTAAGCATCAGGAAAGAGGTGGCTCAGTACACAATGGAATGATGCCACTGTGTCTTAGAATGGCATCCCTTACCAGCAGATAGCGCAAGCTAAATGCTGACTAAGCCTTGGACCACAAATCCTCACCTTAGTCCCAATGAACTCCTTGATGTGGATGGGTATGTCCATGAAATTCCAAGGATGCATCAGTAAATAGAAAGGATCAGAGTGTTGTTAGAAACAAGGGTGATTGGGCTGGAGAGATTGCTCAGTGGTTAAGGCACTTTCCTCCAGTGCCTACGGCCCTGGGGTTCAATTCCCCAGGACCCGCATAAGCCAGACCCACAAGGTGATGGCCCTAGTGTGTTCTCTCTCTCTCTCTCTCTCTCTCTCTCTCTCTCTCTCTCTCTCTCTCTCCCTGTCTCTCTCTCCTTGAAAATGAATAAATAAAATATTTAAAAAAGAAACAAGGGTGATTATATATCACATATACAGTGACTTCTGTAAGCCTACAGCTTATAGTCCACAGATCTTGCTGGGTACAGTACCCATAGCTTTGACTCCCCGCATGGTGTGCTGTGGAAGTGAATTTCTGCATACGATTCTGTCAAGAGAACCCTCTGCTGAAGTCCTGTGACAGATACCATCCATAAGCTAGGCACACCAAGGCCGCTCAGGGCGATTGTGTGAGACAAGGCCTCTGTCCATGTGCTATGGAGTTCTGTGTCCTTTCCCTTTTAGCTTGCATGACAGCTGACTGATGTGGAGATGCACACTCTCCTGTTCTCTGGAGAACAGCCACACTTCAGGACTCTTGCTTGCCCATGTTCTTCTCCTTGGGGGAGAGGCGACGGCTTCTGTTAGCACCCCTTTTCAGATGATGTTTAAGGCCCTTGGAGAAAGCAAATTCTTCCATGCAGGGATTTCTTGTAGTGTATTGATTGGCAGATGGCTTAGACATATGGGCCTAGGGACCCAGAGCAGGATGCTTTCCCACTCAGTTCGTGAACCATCAACTCCCCTGCTCTCTTCTCTCCCTGAAATACTGAACCCTGCAGCTTAGAAGCCTCGCATACTACTCAAGATCCAGAGCAGCAGAAATGGACACTAGATTGTTTTAATCACCAACATGACCTTAGTAATACATTAATATCCTCAGAGTGCTTCTAACATCTGTGATTAATGCCGGGCAGTGCCCTCATACAGTCTCGGAGAGATATCTACAAACATACCTAACGAGACTTTTGGGTTCAAGAGAGTTCGGATATCACACGTACAGTAATCCTGAGTGTCTCAGCTGATCACGTTGTCCATCCTACACACACTTCTTTAGTGCTCTTTAGAAGCATGAAAACCAAACACCCCTGTTAAAGGAAAAGGCAGAAATAAGACAGAATCCTGTCTTATTTCTGATCCATTACAACAATTTCAGTTGGAGTCATTCTTGCAAAATGTTTATACCAAAGCCAATAACAGAACTCATGCTAGATGGGTAAAAAAAATGGGTGTTTTCTGATAGTCTTCAATAAATATCTTCAAAGCCTTTTGCCCTTTATTCTATATTTCTGAACGAAATCCATCAAGGATAAATTACTGGACCTCAAGATGTATAAACACAGAGCATGAAATTTAGCAGCAAAAATATTGCCCAACGGGTCTTTTCGAAAAGTAAATAGTTTTAGCTTGGTGTGATGGTGCATGTTTTTAATCCCAAAACTTGGGAAAGTTAAAGCAGGAGGAGCGTGGGTTTCAAGCCAGCCTGTGCTATATAGCAAGACTTATGCCAAAACAAATAAATGAAATGAAATATTTTCTTTCTTAAATAGAGCTATTTTTTAAATATCAGAAGGTTAGTTTACGGTATAACTGGGTGCAAATATTTCCTGGCTGAGGGAGGGAGCTAATGTGCTTTCTTTTTTTTAATATTTTATTTATTCATTTTCAAGTAGAAAGATACAGAGAGAGAGACAGAGAGAGAGAGAGAGAGAGAGAGAGAGAGAGAGAGAGAGAGAGAGAGAGAGAACGCGCACCAGGGCCACTACCTTGTGGGTCTGGCTTATGTGGGTCCTGGGGAATTGAACCCAGGGCCTTAGGCACTGGAAGCAAGTGCCTTAACCACTGAGCCATCTCTCCAGCCCATAATGTGCTTTCTTAACTGTGTTCAAAAGTCCTTGTTTTTGCGTTTCCCATGTAACCAGATTTTTTAACACAAAATCAAAAATATGTCCAGTTACCTCAGTGCCACTTGTTGGTGGCAGATGGAAACTCATGAGATATGTATATTTAGCACATATGGTCAATGAGTCACAAAAATCAAAATCAAAATGGGTCATACACAGAGGTTCCATCTAGAATCTTCTTTTGAAACAGAGGGAAATTTCAGCATGACACATCTCCACCTGGAACCCTCTGCTGTTTGGTCTTTGGAAGTGGGAGAGAAGATTAGAGCGGATGGGGAGTTTCCAAGTGATGAGGGCTGATTTCATTGCGGACTAGCTTGCATGGTTCTCTGGGACATGAAGCAAAGGCCCAGATCTAGGCCGACCCACGTGGCGGCCTGGCTCCAAGCGCACAGAGCCACAGAAGTTGCCGAAGCGAGCAGGCCATGCGCCACTGGCACGGGACCCTCCAAACTCGCTCAGCCTCTCAGGAAAAAAGCTGCAAGACCTGGGGATGGGATGAAAGGACATTCTTTGCCCGAATCAGTGAATCTCCCTCGGGCATAAAATGAAAGGGCCGACAGAAATGTTGCCTGTAAGACATTTGAGGTTTTGTTTTAATTAGAAGGGCCGTGTCTACCTTTATTCAATAATAACTCTGTGTGATTCGTTAATAATTGCTAGTGAGGACGGATGTGTGGTTTAAGATTTTCATTATGTGTATAGTTAAAACAAACAAGAAGAATAAAGAAAAGATATATGTTATGTATATGTATATATTTGCACAATCATTGAATCGCCACATTCTCTGCTGTTCTTTGATGTGAGCTTTGTTCTGTTTCTTTCACGCACAGGGCCGCTCACACATTTCCTGTATGCCAGGGACAGTTCGTCGCTGGAATTACCCATCACCTCTGTGCATCGGTAGGGCACACCTTCTATCCCCCCACCCCGTGTATTGGTAGAGTATACCTTCTCTCCCTCTGTGGGACACACTTTCCAGCCCCCTTGCTTCAGTAGGGTACATCTCCCATAGCCCTGTGCATGGGTAGGTTACACTCCCCCTCATGCGTCTCATCCATCCTCCTGTGCGCGGGTAGAGTACACTTGCCACACTTGTGCTCGGGTAAGGTCTATCATCCTCCTGTGCATGAATAGGGCGCACCTTCCACCCCTGGGTATCAGCAGGGTGTCACACCTTCTGCAGCCACTCTGAGTGACCCCTGCAGCCTGCATGATCTACTCTGGCTTCAAATGACGCGCTTCTACATGCCTTTCAAAGCTCATGTTATGTGATAGAGGCACAACCGTGCCGTGGAGTGTCTTAACCATCTGTTGTGCACACTTCCCATGGGATCTGGTAGGTGAGCCTTTTCAGGGTATTTGGGTTAGGGGAGCCCCAGCACTCCTGGCTCAAAGCATCAACAAATTTGACCACATCAGAAGTTTGGTTTATTAATTTATGAGGAAGAATGCTGAGCAGTTTCTGAAGAAGTCATTAGCCTCGGGGAAGCAAGTTTCCAGAAGCAAAATGCAGACTAACAAACAGGTGGTGTATTTGTACTTCACGTTGAAAGGACCCAGCAAGGGGCCTGGGCAGAAGTTCTTTAGCATGGGGGTCCCTATGTGCTCCAGTGTTTGGTTGAGAAGATCCTATGCCCTGAGGCTCTAGAACCTCATGGCACAGATCCCACAGTGGGCATCTTAATGACTCAGGGGCATCACATTCTGGCCAGAGCCATAGCTATGGCCAGCTTCTCCATGGCTGTCACTACACTAGCCCCCTCCACCATGGCACATCATTCCAGTGTCTCACCTTTCACTTCTCAGCCTGGTCTCGCCAGAGACAGGTGCTTCCCAGTTTCAGAACCTTCTCAGCAGCTGCTCTATGACACATCATACCTGAATAGTTGTGCTTATGGTCAGTGGAAAAACTGGCCACACTGAGCTTGTCTTTGTGGAAAATAGTCCATGGATTTTCTTAATCATACAATATTATACAGTTTTTTCCAGATTATGAAAACTTTATAATGTATATAAAGTTGTGTGTTTTTATTTGTTGCTTACAAATTTTTTTAAATTTATTGTATTATTAACAATTTTATACATTTTATAATGTGTTTTGATCATATTCATTCTTGCAGATCATTATAGTATAGAGGGATGCGGTATGCTTTTGTGTTTGGGGGGAGTAATCCTTAATTTCACCTCTGTTCTGTCAGGTTCCCGCGTTTGATGACTCACTCCTCTAAGCATCCCCCTTATTCATCTAGGTTATCTCCTCAGGAACAATAATGTTATAACAGTACCTTCCCACAATCCTATAGACTTTTCTGGGTTCACCATTCACTGTGCTTAGCACCTAGTCTGGCCTCAGCCTGCAGGGTCCTCTCACCCTGGGCTGGGCTTCGCTTTGCACTCCAGCAGACCATGTGACATTGTGCCCAACTTTCTAATGCAAGTAACTTTGAAGGTCACAGCATATGATTAGACTCTGGGTGGGTCACGGGCAGTGTAGGATTCACTTGGGCAGAGACAGTGTTGGCCCAATGCTCTGGTCCCCACAGGCCAACAGGTGACAGCTCTTCACATGTCCCTTTGTCAAACATATGCCCCACAACTCAAATTTTAGACATGACATAATTTTGAGCAACATGCATTTAACTGCTTTTCTTCTGTGCAAAGGAAAACAAACCACACCACGCCTGTCAAGAACACCTCGATGGCCTCCCTGAGGAATAGCTCCCAGCACACACCATCATCATTTTAAAGGAATCGAGGTTCCTTAGTGGCCAGTATCTTATTCTGTGAAGATTATTTCTTGGTCAAAAATAAATTTCGAGCAAGGCACACATCCTAGATTCATCAAACTACTTGTGTGAAAGTTGATGCCTGAGTCTTGGTCTTGAGGAAGGAACCCCAGGACATCAAGAAGACACCATTTTCCCTACAAAGACACCCATCTTCCTGTGTTTTTTCATGTGCAGCGTTTCCTTTTGTATCAGTTCCTTTCTCACGGCCGAGACAGAAAGCTTCACACAAAAAAGTTTAAGGAAGAAAGGGGAAGTCATTGTGGCGGGAGCTTGAGGCAGCTGGTTCCATTCAATCCAAAGAGAGGAAGCAGGGAGGGATGAATGTTCGTGCTCAGCATTGTCTTTCTGTTTTTGTTACCCATTTGGCATTGTTTATGTATGTTTCCCCTGTGGTTGTATGTTTATATCTAAATCCCCTGCAGTCCGAGAGACCCTGTGAGAAGGAGTGCTTCCCTGATGTAATAATATTAGTCCAGATCACAGACCCAAGCCAGAGCCAACACCTTACATACTAGACTCTCCCAGTGAAAAGTCTTCCTAATTTACAGACACCATGATTTCATTTAAGACATCCTTGGAATTAGAACTCTCACACCAAGAAGATGCTTGTAATTATTTAACCTTAGTTCTTCAACATACAATTTTTAAATTCCAGGTTATTAATTCCTGTCATGAGCAATCACATTAGCTTTACAAATTTCCTCACATGATAATTAAAATTCTGTTGATAGTTAAAAATGTAAAGGTTCCACTTCAGGACCTCAGGGTTCTCTGGAAGAGGGTTCATGATAATATTTTGTATAACAAGAACCTTGTCAGAATAAAAAGAAAGTTATTTCATGTGCCCCCCCCACCAGTAAGAAATGAACGCCTTTATATTATTGCTTGAAAATACATGAAATTGCCTTTTTAACAGGTTATGAGTGGGCAAACCTTGGAGTTTGTCATACTCCAGCCTCTCTGGCATGGTTGTTACCAAATCAGTTGGGCAAACACCAGATGAACATGCCATTTGGATAACCAAGCAATTTGAATCCAAATGCCAGAACCCAACATCTTCATTAAGTGGAAATGTCTGGCCAAAGTAGTTACAGAGAGCTGTGCTCCCCCAATGGAAAGAAAGGACACTGAGGGCTGGGGTGCTGGTAACATGGGGGCTCTGGGAGCAGGCAGAGGTGATACTTCCTGAAAGGGCTTTTTCCAGGCCTGATCCTTCAGGCCCCTTTCTTAATCTCTTCAACTTGATTTTCTGTCGGTTGGCAGGGGTCTTAGTCCCAGCAGCTAGGACTACTGTAGTAATGCAGAGAATGGAGGCTTCTGTCTGGTCCTCGTAAGAGGACACAGTGAACCTCTGTGGAAGGAAATCAACTCCACCCTTCCGTCAACTGCCGCTGATTAATTGAAGCCTGATTGATACCCAACTGAAATATGATTGGCAAAACTGATAAACCTTTGCTGAGGCTCTAGAGTGGCAGAGATGAATTCAAAGAAACGGTGTTTATTCTCAAGAGTTCACAGTGAGGAGAGTGCTGGATATTCGAGAGGGAAAGTGACCAAGTCCAAGAGAGGCTCTGGTTCAAGTTGCTCCTTTAGAGCTGGAGCTTTAGAGGGATTCATGAGCAGTAAGCCATAGGCGGACGGGCGAGAGTCAGAGACAATACAGCTTCCATTTCCCAAAGGAAGAGTAGAGTCACCCAAGGCAGATAGAGGAGCTTGGGATTTTCAACTTCAAAAAGGGGGAGTTTCCTTATTTTTCATGAGTGTGGGAAAGCTTCACACCATGTGAACAAACCTATGTATTAGGAGCCATGGAGGCATGGTGAGTCAGGAAGGTTCCAAATAGGACCCAAGGCCATCATGACGCAGGTGGCCTTGGAGGTCCCTGCATTGATGGAGCTGGTCTTGCTTCCTCACTCCGGCTTGGTCCTGGGAATCAGGAGGAAGATGGAGTTGGCCTGCCTTCTGCCATATTTACAGTACCAGCAAGAGGAGAGGGTTTTCTGAGACTCACAGCAGGTGAGTTGGCTACCTTTGATGTAGCCTGCACCTGGTCTTTTTAAGTGACCACAGCACATTTATGTTCCAACAGAGAGGGGTGCTGCAAGATTAGATAACCAATGCCCACTGTCCTGCCTGACAGGTCTCCACTAGGGACCAACTCAAGCCCTGTGGACTCACTTTTTCCCAGTGAGGTCCTGCAGAGTGTGTTGGGTTAAGTGTTCTTGTAGAACATAGGACCCCAGAAGACTCATGGATTCTGTTTATCTAACAGCTACCTGTGGAGGGACATTGACCAGCATGGGCGGAGTGATCCTGAGCCCTGGCTTCCCGGGATCCTATCCCAACAACTTAGACTGCACCTGGAAGATCTCATTGCCCATTGGCTATGGTGAGTGAGGCTGGATTCATTCCAGACTGCAGCCTTCCTACTTGATCTGACAGAATTGTGCTTGTGACAAATGAGCAGTGTTCTTTGACATAACTGTGTCTTTAATTGGAAGTGGGTTTCATCTTGAAGTGAAGCCTTGGCAGAATTATGTTGAGAGCAAATGTTATCTGAAAAATCAATTCAACCATGCAGTTCTCTTCAAGATAAATTAAATTAGCTGAATGATGATATAGTAGACCCAGGAGGTGCAAAATATGGCATCCTTAATTTGTTCTCAAACTCTTTATTTACAACTCTGACTTTTCAAAGTTAACTCTGCAGTTCAGCCATGGAGGCTGTCTCTTTGGGCCAATTGTTAAGGAGTTCTTCGGGTTCTGATACATATTAAATTCAAAACATCAATCTGGAAAAGTATTATTTTATTATCTTTTAATTCTGTAGTGTATCAATGATTGGTTTATGGAATTCTAGAGAGTATTTAGATATTGTCTTACATGGGATTTACTTGATCTACTTTAGAGGACTTACGATTGAGTTAAGAACACAAAACGTATTCGGAATGACTTCAGAACTGTTCCTTCACTAGAAAAGTTTAACTTGTTCTCCTGCCTCTCTTCACCTGCCTAAGGACTTCCTTCACATTGTAGCTCCTTCATCAGGGTCTCACCCTCCTGTGTTTTCTTGACACACGAAACACACGAACACACATATACAATGTTGGGGGCTGAAGAGATGGATTAGCGGTTAAGGCATTTGCCTGAATACAGAAGGACCAGAATTTGATTCCCCAGTGCCCATATAAAGCCAGATGCACAGAGTGGTGCATGCATCTGGAGTTCATTTGCAGTGGCTAGAGGCCCTGGAATGCCCATTCTCCCTCTCCCTCTCCCCCCCCTCTCATAAGTAAATAATTTTTTTTCAAAAAAGATATGCAATGGTGTCCCTCCAGGCATAGTAACTATGCACCTACCTAGGTACTAAATGCACAGTAGTTATATTAGTCAGGGTTGGCTAGAGAAACAGAAGAACTAAGCAAAATGAATGTGTCTTACAAAAGGGATTTATTAGATTAGCTTGGAGGATATGGGTTGAGCAGTCCAATAATAGCTGTCTATAGGTAGGAGAGTCAGAGAACCCTGCTCAGCCCACTAAAGTAGATGCCTTAGCAGCAGTCCCAATCTGGCACTGAAGGCCTGGGGGATTCCTGGAAGGGGACTTTAGTCCATGTTGCAAAGGTGAGGAAGCCACGTACTGATGTCCATGATGGGGAGCAGCAGCAGGGAGATGCATTCACCAGCAAGGAGCACAGACTGGTTGTTTCTTTGAGATGAGTAGAAATCTCAGTTTCACTGGTTACTGAGAACATAAACTTGGACCAATTTAGGCGCTCTGTTTGCTCACCCCTAAAATATAAATCACAAAACAGAATCAAGTATAAATCTTCAGGGACTTCTTTGAGGCAAAGCACTTGCAGGGCCTAGACAAGGACGTCCATCATTTTAGTGGCCACATCCCCTCGGTTTCATGCAAATTCCTTCCTCTTCCCACACTCAGTGTGCTGTGTGCTGCTTCTGTGGTGAAGCTGACCCTTCTGAGAATTTCTGTCTGTTTCCAGAAAAAAATCTAAAGGACAGTTAATAGAATCACCTAGCCATTCTTTTTATTTTATTTTCTATTTTACCATGGTCTTTTATCCTATAAGCTACCATATGGTGGCCTCACAAGGTGCTATCTCCAATGGCATGTGTTTGGACTGCCTGGAGCCAGAGGGAAAGTTAAGAGATTCTTTAACAAGCTCACTTTACACATATAGAAGATGAAAAGCACACAGCCTAGAGTCTCAAATGCTGTCAAAATAAGAATGGGGGGGCATCATGCAGGTCATATTACTATACAAAATTTTGTGAAATCCAAAGGCAAAAATCCTTTGTGCAGTGGACCCTGTTTTGGCACCGAAATTTCAGCACAGAACTTGACAGATGAAAGTGTGCTCTGTCAGTTTCATCAGAGGTAGTCTCTTACATTGCCTTTCTTGCCATAATCATATGGGTTTAAGGCATCCTGGGAGATAATGGATGGATGACTAGGCTGCGTGGTTTTTTTCTGATCCCTTAAGTTGGGTTCTATGATGTCAAATGGGATAAAGTTTGCTGAGAATGAGATAGCAAAATAATCCTCACTTAAAACCAGATTAGAGCCCAGCTGTGCCCATTTCCTGATAGGTATTAGGAGGTTTGATATGTGGCTGGATACATTATCCTACTTAAAATGGTAATTTTGCACACAATATTATAATTGTCATAAGTGCAAGTCCTTTTCAAGTTTAACTCCATAGGAACAAAACGTCCCTTTTTCTCTCCTCTACTGTTAAGAGACATTGGCCATCTTCCTCTGGTCATTCTTGATCTCTGCCTTGTCTGTGAATTCTTTCTGAATGATGTCATTCCACAAATTTCAACATTCTCTTAGCAAATGTGTCTAAAGTCTGAATATGTATACCTGAAATTAGATGATTTTATGTTTGAGATGTGATATTTGATTTCTGGTGTCCTCATTGTGCCATAGTTTGCATTCACACTAGTGATTATTTATTTATTCATTCATTCATTTATTATTTATGTGGTAGGGTCTCTCACTCTAGCTCAGGCTGACCCAGAATTCACTATGTGGTCTCAGGGTGGCCTTGAATTCACAGTTTTCCTCCGACCTCTGCCTCCCTGAGTGCTGGGATTAAAAGCATGAGCCACCATGCCTGGCTTCTCACATTGATAATTTTGGGATAATTCAGTTGCTGGTGACTCAATAGGTATAGGTTGTCTCTGGGTGATCTTCTGGCACCTTCGTTATTCCACTTGGTTATAACCATTATGGTTGATATGAAAGGAATTCTGCAGACCTCATGGGCTCGTGATCTCTAAAGTACACATATGTGCACACATTGCACACATAGACACTCAGCCATGCACACATTCTTCTCCACATTTCCCTTATTAGTTTAAAAATTAATTTAGGCTCATCATTTATTCTGTGTTCACCTACAAAGTTGCCTCTGTCATTAATAGAATTGCTTTCCTCATGAGACTTCACACTGATTGACTCATTTGGGTTTTCCATCCCCATTACCTTTCTTTTCCTTCTCTTCCGATTCTTTCATCCAATGGCTTTGGAATCCCCATTCTGCTGACATGTTCCTCAGTTACTTGAAACTTTCTCTGCATCATTCCTCCCATAGGATCACCCTTGTAAACAATCTTGACTGCAATATATTTGATGAAATGTAAAGGTAAAGTTCCTCTGACTACCAACACCAATAGGGGACAGGATGGAGCTCAGTGTCAGAGCATGCGCTCATCACGTCTGCCTCGGGTTTGCTCTTCTGCGCCACGGGAGGGGAGGGACACAGGCAATACAGAAGAAAACTTGTCTTATGCTAAATATTCCTATTTTCAGTTTATATGTTATTACCCAACTTTATCACATGGATTTAAGGAAGACTAATATCTTTGAGGTTCTGTAAAAATTTTCAAATAAATTAAAATATCCAGCATTCCCCTTTCAAACATCTCTACACTACCCCAATTTTGACTTCTAAATAATTAGCAGTAGTGTATTCACACACAGATCTGTGTGACACCTGAGATGTTGGTCATATTGGACAATATATTGGTATGTTGAGCTGAGGCAGGTGGCTGAATTTTGAATTTCACCTTGAATTTGAGGGTCACATTTATCAGATTGGATTTCTTAGAAGCACTAGTAACTTGCTTTGCATGTGCAATACAACTGAGCAGAAGCAGAAGCAGAACTCGATGGTATGATGGTCCAGTCAGCAGAAGAGCAGGTTTTAAAGCTTGCTGCATTTCTTTCAATCAATATTGACTTCACCCCTGATGCATTTGTGGGTGATGCAATGTGTAACACCGGCCTTGGATTTAGGGTTGTAATAACCGTAATACTGACCGGGCAGAACCACTGCTGGTCTATGTTCTGATCCCTGTTCTAAGAACTGTACTGTCTGTGGTAATTCCAGTGGTGCGGTTCTGGTAGTACTCATTGTCACAGTAAGTTGACATGAGGGACAAGGTCACGCTGGCAGTCGCGACCAGGTTAAATCGAGCCAAGACCTGTTGGCTAAAATGCATTCTTTCCTCCACTAGGCTTTTATGTCTCCTGGAGAATAAGACAAGGATCACAGTTTTTGAGCAGTAATCTTACAGATGCTGCCACAAACCTTGAGTAATGCTGCATATGTCTTCATAGGTGCACATATCCAGTTTCTGAACTTCTCGACTGAAGCTAACCACGACTACTTGGAGATCCAGAATGGCCCATACCACACCAGCCCTATGATGGGGCAGTTCAGCGGTCCTGACCTGCCCTCAGCTCTGCTGAGCACCACACATGAGACCCTCATCCGCTTTTACAGCGACCATTCCCAGAACCGACAAGGATTCAAACTTGCTTACCAAGGTAAGGAACAAGACCCTTAAATCCACATGGTAAGGATGACTTCCCTGATTGGTTAAATCTTCATCCACCTGGCTGGGTCTTCACGGCATGCTGGTCTCTGACTTGTGATAGGACCATGGCTGCCCTGGACACAATGGTGACCAGCCTGGCCAGGTACAGACCCTGTCACAGCCCTGAACTTGTCAGTCTTCCCTCTCTCTTCAGTGGCATCTTCACAAACTGAGAGCCACAGTGACATCTCATCTGTCACTTTTTCCTCTGAGCCCTTATCTCTCTCAGTCCTTGTCTCTTTAGAACCTGGGGTTAGTCAATGATGAAATAGGGCCCGTGGTTCCCAGATCCACACCTCGGCATCCTTTGAACATCCAGGAAAGAGGAGCACTTCAGAGTTGGAATTGTATTCAAATGTGAGATCTCTAGGAAAAATGAATTCATTCTTATCAAAAAGTTCTGGCTATGTGAACGTTTCAATGTTTTGATTTCATCCTAAATAAATTTTCTGTTATTTCCTGAATAATACTAAGTCACATGATGTTGAAGATATTGTATCTAGGAACTATGATTTGTTTTCTACATGGCTGAATCACTTGTCTGCCTTGATTTTACAGATGGTTGTTATAAAGAGGACTTTGATATTTTATTACTTAAAGAAGCTGACATTTTGTGCACAACTCTGTGGTGTTGTTCCTAACCAAAGGTATTGTTCTCGTATACAATACAAAGTGTAGACAGGTGTTCAGAATTGGGTGTCAGAAAATATGAGTTCAGATAAGAAAAAAAAAGAGAGGCAAACATAGTCTAGCCCAGGAATATCTATCCCTAGATGGGCTCGAATTTCTCTATGAACACAGCTAGCTACAGATGCCCCCATTTTATTTTTTATTATTTCCTACTTATTTATTATTTTATTATTTTATCTTTTTATTATTTCCCACACAACACAATTGCTCATGTGCTCACATACATACACACACAAACTCAGACAGAAGCCACTTCCCAGGGCAGAGCGTTCATTCCCACCTGGTGGTTTCCTGTGCTTCCTCTTTTCTAAGGGCAGCTCCCCTGGGTGTGGCCCAGCTGGGAGCCCCTCCTCCTGGTCACTTTCCAGCTATGGCTGCCTCTCTACTGGGTCTCTCCCAGGACAGTGTCAGATATGTTGATTTATATTCTCTCTCTCTCTCTCTCTCTCTCTCTCTCTCTCTCTCTCTCTCTCTCTCTCTCCCTCTCCCTTATTCTTCCTTTTTTAATATTTTCTCTGCCTCCCCTCTATTCTCTCTATCTCTCTCTCTACTCTCTCTGACCCTCATCTTCCAACCAGGCTCTCTCCCTCTCTATCCTCTCTCTGTCTTCCCTCTTTCTGTCCTATCTGTCTACCTGCCTCTCTTCTGTCTCTTTCCCTTTATCTCATCTCTTTCTCTATATTTTCTTTCTGTCACCCTGCCTATCTCTCTGCCTCTATCTCCCCTCCGAATGTCCTCTCTACCTGTCTCTCATACTTATTTATTAACTTTAATTCAATCTAGCTTTGATTTCTTGTCTTCTTATTTTCAGAAGAACTACCTCCACCAGAGTTCTAGTGTTCACATTCCTTCTCTCTTCCTTACCCATTCTCAGTGATCTAACCACCCCCCATAACACAATCTTATGATTCTCCAGATGTTAGTTGTTTTTCTAGGAAGTCTCTGCTTACTGACCCCTCTGTCCCAAAGCACTGCTCCAGTGTCCACAAGATCCTCTCCAACCTGACTTATTTTCTTTGTTTCCTGGTCCTCTTTTGACAAATGACTGTAGCTTCAGGCATAGCTGGAATGCTTCTATGTTCATCTCTCTCTCTCTCTCTCTCTCTCTCTCTCTCTCTCTCTCTCTCTCTCTCTCTCACACACACACACACACACACACACACACACACACACACCCTGGGGTCATCACATTCCTGCATTCAGTGAGCCTGTTGTCATTTGTGACTGACAGGTCTGTGCCATGGACTCCAGCTCACTGTTCTGCAGGCTGCCAAAGGGTGTAACCTCCTCTAGGCACCCACACTGGGATCCCCCACACACCCAAAGCTACTTCCATCACCAAGTTCATAGCCATCTTCCTTCAGCCAGCTTGGCTTCCTTCTGTGGGTCACCAGTGTGAAATCCTGTACCAGCCTTCTCTTCACCTCCCTTACCCCAGGACTTCTGCATCTTTCTCCTAAGTAAGCCCAACAGGTCTTGCTGCACGAACCCCTCTGATGTCTCTCACCCTTCCTGGAAGCAGACATGCTTTGCTCCTTTGTTGGTGTGGCCCTTGCCGCTCCTCCCTAATGCCTAATGGTTGGCCAGACAGCAGCAGGTGTGACTCCCCCAGGCTCATGAGCTCCCCCACAATAGAGTTTTGATAGGCCTTCAGTACCAGGCATGCTTTCCCTACCTTGGAGCAGGCCTCTAGTCCAATAAGAGAGCAATTGGTCTGGCTGGCCAGTCTTAAGGCTTGCAAAGTCCACTGCTGTTCACCACCATTGATGACTTCTCTCTCCCATAGGGCTGCAGGCAGCCATAGCTTTACCCAGCTTTCTGTAAGCTGGTTAACAGGGAGGAGGTTTCCAGCTCAACTCCAACAATGCTGAAAATCTTAAAAATAACTTTACATACTTCAGCCATCAAAAGTAAAAACTATTTTCCTTATTAAAAGATAAAAGACCCAGTATATATATATCAGCATATATATGTATATGTATATATATATATATATATATATATATTTGTGTGTATTAGATAGACATAATTTTATTTATTTATTTATTTATTTATTTATTTTGTCCATAATGAGTTACAACATTTAGTGGGCAAACAATGAGTTGTTATCCCCAATTTCCCGCTGCCCTCCCCTCCCCCCTCCACTGGATCACCTCCTCCATGGGTCGTCTGGATCAGTCCTTGTGACAGGGGACCATGGATAGCCTAGTATTCAGCCAGGTTCTCCTGGCCATGCCTCTGGATAATCTCCCCCACCACGGCTCTTACAATCTTTCCGCCCCCTTTTCCGCTCAGTTCCCTGAGTCGTGGTGGATGAGTATTAAGGCTGCTTTAAGGTTGTGAGTTTAGAGGTCTT